>JAODAF010000007.1:9161-25333 GCA_027574765.1 Molpadia intermedia
CATATTAGAGGTTTAAACAATACAATCCTGCATTTAAGGCAAGGAATCACAAAGCCTTTTTGGCTTTCTGGTTATAATTACCCATTTCCAGCATATTAATATTCTAAAGTTAGCAGCCATAATAAGTTATCACAGTAAATTACGATAGATCTTATTTTGGGCATCGGAACCACAAAACGTCATCGTTTTCTGGTTGAACATAAATTTACTTCAAAGGTTGCATTTAAGCACCATTAATACGCCTCACCCTCGACCCCTCCACCGGGCGGCCTTCTACTAAATCATGTCAACCATCATCGGCGCCCTCTCGACCCCATTCCATTAACTTCGTAAGAATTTCTTTGGTCTGACCAAACTTTTCTACATGAAATATCGGACGACTTTGCCATTATTATTGAAAGTCGTGACTTGATATTGAAGCTCTATTTGAACTATTCTTTTGAAATTCGAATCCTTCATTACTCCGAAGGTGGTATAGTTTACCGGTGAGCCAATGCCTATATTGAACGAAGCATATGCTTCAAAGAATGCAACCAATATCTTGTTATGAAGGAAGACTGTTCCCAATTTAACATATAGCATTTCATGTTTTCATAATAATTGCAATCTTTCTAAATATCTACAACCCTCCTGTTCTCATTTTCAGGCAAACCGATATGTTGATTCGTTAGCCATCCCGCCAAGAGTTGGATATTATCTGATGTTAGTGTTGTATTCTATGCTATGGCATATCGTGTATCTTCTAACAACGCTCCTATTACCATTCGCCGGATACTAGACGGTCAAAAGGATTAATTTGAGTAGCTCCTACCAGTTCGATTTGTAACATATACCTGCCACTGTAGAAATAAATTCCACTTCAGAATCATAAATAATTTGGGTTCTCCCGGTCGCCCCGTTCATGTTTCATCATTTATCTTTCTCAGTTGTCAGCTTCGCCTCACGATTCGATGTTTGATAAAGGAATACTATCCCTCTGTTGATGTTAGTTCTCTGTTAATGTCGGTACCTAGAAGAAGGGGATCGATTTCCCTGTTCGAGAAACTCAAGAAACGAAAGATTCATTAAAGTTAGATCTCAAAGAAACATAGGCTACCACATTAGCGTGAGGCGATAGCTTTACAATAAGCATAAACTCGCAGGGAATGTGCGAGATCAACGCGACGCTATATCGAACAAGTTCCTCACTATATATATCTTGCTTTGTTTTCTTTGACATAGATATTAAATGTATATAGTCAAGAAATACAATGCTTGTTTTAACGCCTAGTCAGTATACAATACACGTGTCAGACGCCAATGAAATTTTCGCAATGAGGCTGTCCCTCATCTGTATGTGTTTATTATGCATTGTGCCTTGGATCATCACCGTAAACAAAGTATAGCAATGTGTATAACTGTATGAGGTTGTACTTCAGTGCCATGGGATTCCAATGTTGGTAACATATATATATAGTTATACATAATCGTACTATGCATTCAGTACGGTATCTTATGAAACCAAGATTGCACAATGTTTGCTCATATTAACCATATATAGATATAGAACAGGTAACATACGGTCCCTTATAGAGTTAGGGATTATAAGTGATATATTTAACTGAACATTTCAGAGAAGAGATTGGGTCAATATTTAAATCATTGATAACATGAAAGTAATCACCACCCCATGTGACCCCAATGCAGGACTTAGCTAACTTCCCAAGTCACGTGAGCTCTCAATATGGGCGATGTGTACCGGTATATGTTATAAAGTGTCCATTTATGATATGCATAGCCTATTGCGTATGAATCAGATCGCACATACATGGATATTGTGGCAGAAGACTATAGTGACGCGTCATACGATGGGCTCATCTAAATAGTTTTAATATATATACGTCCTTTATATTAACGCAGTGCCGGTCTGTAGTTATTCTGAACTTTCCACTACGTCATTTCCTGTTTATTTGGGACATTAACGACATAGGCTATATTTAGTTCTTTACCGAAAATTTGATCTCCTTCCCTTCGTCAGGTTGTCAAAGTTACATCGAAATATAATAATGCCGTCATGAAAATATTCTTCTTTCCGAGTTTCTTCCACCATATAGCCTTAGCGCATATCAATCAACCAATCATATTTTTCCTAAGTTGTTAAAGTATAGATAATTATATAAATGCAATAGGCCTATGAACAATTGTCAATCACGCACTGTCATCTCACGTCACCGACGAGACTGATCATATACTGCTTGAGGTCGGTATTCGCGTCTTCTTTTTGCCGAAATGCGAGATGTTTACGGATCCGTAACTAGACTGACAAATTAGATTTGACGGAGTTTATTGTACAAATTTTGAAGTCACAAAGTATAGAGAAGAGATAATTTCTTCGCGGCCATTATGTAATTAAACCAGAAAAGGAGTAATCTTGGTGGTTTGAGTTCTCCTCTTACTTATCAACAAGCCTTCTTACTCGTGATTACCCGTGATTACCCGAAGAGACGGTAAACAATCCAGAGTTTCTCCGATCAAGTTTAATATATTGGATTTTCCCTCAAGTGGTTATCGATCGTAAGTATTAAATCTCGGTGTCAGGATCTAAAATCAAACATCATCCCGGTGAGCAGGTGAAGCTTACCAGATCTTCTTTCAAAATGTCAGAGATGTCAGTATGTCAATGTTCCAGTCAAGCTGATGGCTTGCTTCAAGGCAGCCTATAAACAGCGTCGAGCTTTAAAGCAACATATAATATGACGTGACAAAGTACGTGTTTGAGAAAATTAAATTTGAGTGACTTGAACCACCTGTGCTATGGTCCTTCCAGACTAACATATTTATTAGTTGATTTCTTCAGTCTAAGGGGGTACACGAGCAGCTCAATTGCAGATAACATTTTGTAATGTCATTTGATACAACCTGTTATTTGAGCCAATACTCTTGATGCTTGTAAAATCCTCTCAAGATATTCAATAAAATCGGTGTAACGGAGTATGCCCACTATTATTAACACGATGTGAAGATATATGTTACGGTTATTTTTTTAACATGTCTGTGTAGTCTCATTTGCGGGCAGGTATGATGCAATATTATACAATATTGGCTCAATATTATTGTCTGCCTATAGGCCGATGTAGTATTGAACTGGCCGATGTGGTATTCAATTAACCAATGTGGTATTGAACTGGCCAATATTTCAAAGAGTAGCATCTCTCAATGGATTTTGGCCCCAAAATTGAAATCATTGAAGTATATTTTAGTACCAAACAGTTACTAAATTGTCTACGATATTAAATCACACTGACTGAAATGATGGAAAGAAGTGTTTGCATCTTTGTATATACAGTTTCACTATGAGTGTGAAAGTTGTGAAACCCAAGGCATCCTCAAAATTGACTGCGTCTGCGCATAAATCCACAAAGGGCAAACGAAAATGGACAATTGCAAGGCTATGGATTCTATACTATTATATATCTAACAACTGTCACTCAGTCAACCACTGCGGATTGTAATAAAAACCGATGCCTATACGTCTATCATAATTATGTATTTGTTATCTTCAAAAAATCAGCTATACTCTACAGCTATAGAAATATATATCATGTGCACTGTTTCTCCTCTGATGTGCATCGCACTGAATTCAACACCAAATTTTCCGATTCTTTCCCTCGGGGAGCCGCTAATGTACATTATTAATATCATGAGATGAATCGAATATTTCATTTATTAGAAGGAAAATCAAGTTTGTTGATAATGATCGCCAGGTTTTAGAAGTCGTTTTCCCAGGCTTCGCTCCGGGATTCTCTTCAAGAAGCTGCGGTAATCTATCGCCTTTATTTGCCCTGCAAGCCCTCCATATCTCCTAATATTACCGCGTTTATCTTTAATGAAAATAACATTTGAAAGGCAAAAATGAGTTTTCTCTGCAAACAAAGCCCTCGGGTTACAGTCTGGCAGAAATTGTATGTAATTAATCTGGTAGTGTGGCCAGCGGTGGGAAAGAGTCAAGAGAGGTTGGTGCGAATCGGCGGGATTTCTGTTGCCAGATGATCTGTTACCCGAGACGTTTCTCGTATCACATGTCAGGAATAGATTCGAGGCATCCATTATCGACAAGATTCGTTTTACTTTCCCCTGCATATATTTCTTGCCGTTTTAATCTTACAACTGAAGACAACGCTCATGTAGCACCTGTCACTTTAGTTCACAGAGCTGGGAAATGACTCTCTGCTCGGAAGCAATGAGACCTGATCCCGAGACGCGGCGTTTTCCGTTACTTTGCTGATGGATTGCGAGCTGTCTTACTGGGGTATTTAAAGAGGCCCAACCTCCCTAAAGTTTTCCTTCTGCTGTAGGTTGAATAACTTTTTCGGAATCATCGTCCTGGTGGATAATGAAGAATTGGAATTTGGGGGCGTTTGTTTCTTAAGTCGGCTTTAGTCTGTATACTATAGTATGGATTATATATACATGACTATACTTTGTCAAAGGGTGCTATATGTAGGCTAGTTTCCAGCTAGTTAAGGAGATTGGTTAAGGGGGGGGGGGGGGGGGGGGGGGGGGAATTTGTTTTGGGGGAAAAAAAGGGAGGGGGGCGGGGGGCGACATTGTTTTCGCGGAATATAAGTGACGTGGCGTGTGATGTAGACCTATATAGAACATGAATATTGTTTTCACATTTAATATTATACAAGACAATCATGTGGCGTTGGATAGGCCTTTGTCGCCTTCGAAACAAACGTTACTATTCAACTATGGAATAGCCTCGAGTGACTTCGAGAAATAAAATCGAAAATTAGTTTTAATGGATATAAAGCGGCCCAGAGTTTCCGCTAAATGAGATATGGGGAGTGGCTAATGAGGCATAACCTATTTAACGCCATGGCTTCCAGATACGGTCCCTCTTCCGCAAAAGTGAGTTACTTGAACTTGTAAGGCAATATATTGTGAGGATTCAAATGGGGACGGATATTAACCTCACCCCCTTATAAATATGTATTTTATTGTACTTCAACGCTGTATCTGCCGATTCAGTATTGTTTTGCAGTGCTGGAAGAACAAATCTCAGTCTCCATACAGAGAATAATTTCTGAAAAGCTGCTCATGGTGGTATACCATAGGCAATTACCCGCTTATGGTGACCAGCAAATCCCAATAACTCAGCAACCGAAAGTTGCAATTTATTATAATTTGGTATGATGTTGTTGGATGCTACCAGTTATGAGAAGCATGGCGTAACATGATATTGGTAACAAAGTTTGTATGAACGATAAGAATGATGGATGGATGGATGTTTGGCATCCTTAGTGTATAGCTGTCCCATGGTGAGTAGATGAACATACATATTTTGATCATATACCATCCATATCAGATATCTCAAGAAGGGAATGTTTGATGGATGTTAGAATTGTTATATGTGACTGTCATTTTAGTAGATGATCCCTAAAGCTTTTGTTACAGGGCCCATGAATAGTAATGGCTTAACGTAAAATTTTGATAAAGTTAATATTTCCCTATGTGGTTTATTTTGCTTTCGGTAGTTATAAAGATGTGTAAGCATGATTTGATAGAGTGCACAACATCCATCTCCTTAATTATACATGAGCGCGCAATATCTTTAATGTATACCGTATATCATTAATATCACTTTCAATGTGAGCTCTATTCCATTAAAACTTTAAATTACTGGAAAGTGTTTCACCATGATATATTTTTTTTCCAATTTACTCTTGGCATTGTGTAATCTTCCCGACAAGTGCCTTTAGTTGATTAATTTGACAAATATTTAGACAATTGTACAATATATACAGTTGTGTGCAGGTTACACAACATTGTGCACAACGTCGTTATGGCAAATAAAATCAGCTATATATATACTATAAACTTTATCAGCGGTGTCATGTTTAAACACGTTTACAGTTTCTAGCCATCGATGTCAACTGTTATAATAAGAAAGTAAGATGTCATCTTGCTCGGGTACTAATTATAGCTTAGAGATCGGGTCCTAATTATACTTACATGTAGCAGGGCCGTGGTACCGTACTCGAGTGCGCTTTCTGCTTGACTCGGAGTCAACACCTAATGGACTCGAGGTAGAGTCCCTCTATGTTCTGAGTTTGGAATAGTTTACACTGGTACTTTTCATATTAAAAAGGAAATAATTAAAATCTTGAATTATGGGCTGATATTCTATTATATGAAGTAACGTTAAACCATTGCTGTCTTGTATAGTATGGAATCGATTGATCGGCGGATTTGGAAGAAATGTTATCAACAGGACTTGGCTTTCTGTTTTCAATACGGTTCTTGTTTTAGCGCGAGGGATGACGATTATTAAGAGTAAATGACTAGGATTAGTAGGCTATAACTGGAAACCTTTCACATGTGTCGTTCACGCACTGCACGCACTCACATAACCACCAGCAACATCCCGCCCACCTACATGGAGTTTTCCGGGAAAGTTTTTGCAAAAATACATTTAAAAAAACATTTAGAGTACCCAAACTGGTATGTTTGTAAGGTTTAGAGCAGTAACTCGGTCCCCTCCCTTACAAGGATTCAATATCTTCCCCTTGAAACAGATTATATTGATGTGTTTTGTGTGCAGCGAACAGAGGCTCGCCCTAAAATACAGCAAACTACTAAGAAACTACGCCGTACTAATACTGCTACCACGTTATGACAATCAATTTGAGACCATAACCTCTACAATACGCGCTGTAGAAACAGCCAATCGGTGAGGTGCTTTCAACCACATGGTATCTTCGTAAACGCGCAGTGAAATTTATACGCGAAGTAGAAATTCGACTACTTGTCGTAAGAACTTTGACATGTCCAAATTTGACTACGTGTTGTATATAAATTCGGCATACCCGAATTTGGTTGGACGACGACTATGGTTGGACATATGTGTCATTACGTGCATTAGAAATTCGACAACATGCACGTAGAATATTTACATTATGGCCCCAATCGACTACACGCTGCCTGACATTAAGTTCGACAACGCGTATAGTAAGACAGATGTTATGGCCCCAATGGCTTGCCATAAATTTGTGGCGCTAGTAACTAGTAGCTTGTCGTACACGTTACCTGACGCATCATGCATGATTGACAATGCTTTACTGATTGGTTGTTCTACCGCGTAGTAGACATTCGACCCCGCGTGGTTGACGTTATGGCTTGCACGACAACGACCGCGTCTCAGATAAGGGGAACTTCAAAGAGCCTGCAAAAGTATGCTTAGCAAGTGTATAAACTAAGCCACTATGAACCATGGTGTATCCTAGTCTACGATTAACAAGCGGAAGGCAGTCAGACAAATGAATAATAAACGGAAATCACGCTCTCAGATAAGGTCTACCGATGCAGCTGGCACATGACTAGCAAATTAATAGATATATAATATATCATCAAACTGCAGAGGAACCATGACACAGACATCTAGTTATACTGAATTACTTTGGTGGAACCATTAGTGAGCACCAGGAACGTAGTCAGAACATGTTCACGCTTTTACTCGGTGTTTGATTCCTTGCCGAAGGGCCGAGGGAATCTATACAATCCTAATGGCATGTTTATGTATGTGTGTATGTATGTGTGTGTGTATATGTAGATATGTGACGCCCTTGCTTGTAATCAGACTCAATAATGCCAACTTGGATTAGTCTCATACTTGTGTGTAGGTTGCCCATATTGAGTTCAAGAACCCTGTTGAATTTGGTCAAAATGTCATATGAGTTCAACAGGCCAAATTACAAAAATATTTTAATCAGGCTAACACAATAATGTAAACTTGGATTAATCTCATAGTTGGTGTGTAGGTTGATTACATTGGTATAAGAACCCTGTTTCGTGTGGTAGATGTCATAGGTCAACAGACGTAAAATTGCAAAACCATTTTAATCATACTAACTCAACAATGCCAACTTGGATTAATTTTGTAGTTGGTGTGTATGTTGCTTATTTAGAGTTCAAGTATCCTTCAGATGATCGGTAGAGTGCAAATATCAGTTTATGTCAACAGAGATCACACAACAAAATAAATTTTATCCAGCTAACTCAATAATGCCAACCTGGATTATGGATTAACCTCACAGTTGATGTTTGTATGTTGTGTTAATCAAATACAATAACCCTTTTTTGGAAGAGGTCAAAGTCATCAAAGGTAGAGAGAGTTCACATTACAAAAATAATGCCAATTTGGAATATTTAGACTTTTAGTTGATGTGTAGGTTGCTTAAATTGAGTACAAAGAGGTCAAATGTCAAGCAAGGTCAAATTACAATAAGGAAAGTTTTATCTTAGCGAGTACACCTTTTTTTGGCAGTCAAGAAATATCAATAATAATTTGTACTAAGGTATATATATATGGTTTTTTGATGAGCGAGGGCACCAAATAGAAATTAGCTAGAAAAAGCTTGTGAACACGATAATTTCACAAACAGAACTATGTTATGTTTAATTAATGTCATACATTGTATTGTATAACTTTATGTTGGAATATGTAAAGTTTGCCCATACTTAATAAAATCATGTGCTTGTATGATATGGTTCCTCACTTGGCAACCATTTATCCGTTTGTACAAGTAAATTGATTCGCTTCATTGCTTATTTCCATGTTTTTCTTCCTCTCTTGTAGATATCCCAGTCGCCCGGTGAACGACACTTATCATCAAAGCCAAGCAGAAAAACAGGCAGAACGGCTGCTGAATGAAATAGAGAGCCTAAGGAAATGTGTCTCTAACGAACCCGAGGTCTGTATAAGAACTGTAACTAAATGAAATACATAATCCTTGCTATACCGACTCAAACTCTTTCAAATAATGGAGGAGAGCAGAGACACATGTCTTTACGGTGTCCATGTGGATTAAAAACTGAGTAGTTACCAGAAAATCGAGCAGGCCGAGAAGGAATTCCATTGATTGCTGTCGCATGGTCAACAGCCTACGGATGCTTTGTCAGACCATGCTATTCCCAGATTTCCGGCTGACCGTCGATCCAGGTTTGTGCCCTTGAAACTGCTCAGTACAGTAAGGGCTAAGAAAAGTACTGAATAAACGATATAAGGGATGTACTTGCAATGACAATTTGAAAATTGCAACGACAGTGGCGTCTTCAATGAAATTAGTTCAGTGTATGAGAGTGATGGTTAACCCTCTCTGTACCGACTCGACCGTTTCAGTCGATGGAGGAGAGCAGAAGATACGCACATCTTTACAGGGTTCACATGGACTCGAAACTGTGGGTAGCTACCCGAAACTTCAAGCAGGCTGAGAGGGAATACCATTGATTGTTATCACATGGTCAACAAGAACTACTTGGTGCAGTAAGAGATGAGAGGGAATACCATTGATTGTTATCACATGGTCAACAAGAACTACTCGGTGCAGTAAGGGATGAGAGGGCATACCATTGATCGCTATCACATGGTCAACAAGAACTACTCGGTGCAGTAAGGGATGAGAGGGCATACCATTGATTGCCATCACATGGTCAACAAGAACTACTCGGTGCAGTAAGGGATAAGCAGGAATACCGTTCATCAAACAATGGTTATTCGCACTTTTGTCTGCAATGTTTTTTATGGTAGTTTGCTGCGTAGCAGTCATCTCCGTATCGCAAGCTCTTTAGATTCCTAGAATAAGATGGTGGTCATAGGGTCACTTGTTATGGTATTGACATCCTGTGATCATGTTTCTTTAACTAACTAAGTTACTATAGTAACTAACTTGCTAGTAAGTTTGAATATGCTAAATGGACATGCAGCAAGGTAAGTAAGTATATATGCTCATAAGTACCCAAACCAGTAAGTTTGGGAAATTGTCATCTAATAGATATTTTTGCTGCTAGGTCACCAGTTTGTGACCATAAAATAACTCTCATGCCCTAATTATTGAGTAATTAGCTGTATAATATTGACTCACATATTACTTATTTTTGCTGCCTTTTTGTCTCATTTATCAGCAAAGCTGTGTATGAACCTATATCTTGGACAGGCGTCTATCTATTTATCTATCTATCTGTCTGTCCGTCCGTCATTTTGGTGACACTTGGACACAATGACCATTGGGGGTATTCAGAAATTTAAGGTCAAAGGTCATTTGATGTCATTCATTGGAAAAATACAAAATGCTTCTTCTCCCACAGATGTAAATGGATGTTAATGAGAGTTGGTCATAGTGATTGTTGGTGTATGGCATGTTCAGGAATATAAGGTCAAAGGTCATTTAGGGGTGATATAAGGTTATTCTTTGAAAAATTTCAAAATGCTTCTTTTCCCAGCGATGTAAATGGATGTTGGGAATAGTGATTGTAGGGTAAAGCTTCATATGGGTTGTTCAGGAATTTGAGGTCAATGTCATTTAGACCTCATTTGAGGTCATTCAAGATGATTCTTCTCTCACAGAAGAAAATGGATGTAGATGAAAGTTGGGCATACTTATCATTGGGTTGTGCTTCATATAAGTATTCAAGGGATTTGAGATCACACTCAAAGGTCATCTATTATGGGTCATTAGAGTTAATTGTTTGAAAATCTGCAAAACGATGTTTCTCCAACAAAAATAAATGGACTTAAATATCATGATAAACTTCTAAGTTTCAGTGGGGAGGGTTGTTGTGTTTTGGTTGTTTGGCAAAAATGGAATTGCTTTTAAAAGGTTTGTTGTATATATGTGCTGCCTTACAGCCTTTTAATTCTTACCTGACAATGATCATATCCCACTATAAGTTCTCTATTTTGCTCATTTGGGGTCTCTTACCCCCCCCCCCCCCCCTACATCCCTCTCTGTACATGTCAGTGCTTCACATGTATTCTTTGTTCTGATTCCTAAACTGGGTTGGGTTCATCAGATACAAACTTCATTATTTCCTTCCTGTGTTTGTCATAAACCTCCACAGTCTTGTCAAAAGTTCATGAAAGCACATCGTGTATTTTACTTACGGTAGCTACTTGAGAGTACTCCCTGTCATAATTATAAACAAGCTAAAAGTGGGTTTTTTTTATTTTATAGAGGGGTGGAGATATATGCAATATTTTAACTATTATTTTGAATATAGAGTTCATTGTGTGATTCATATTTGTTTGTGCCACCTTGTATACGGTTCTGGTGAGATTAAATAGAGGTTAGGTTCATCTGTTGTCAATCTCCTTATTGTGGTTGTTAGAAGCCTGGCAATCCCGACAGTTCACCAAAGAGAATTAATTTTTTGATATATAGTTTTACTGTAACCTGAGAGTGTCTTCACCCTATCATGATTATTATAAATATGATGAAAGCAGAGATTGTTTTCCATTTTCTCTGCTTCTGTTGGGTAAAATTCAATATTTTTGTTCTTCCTTAGAGGTCGACCAAAGGGGTCTTTTTAGAGCCATCAACTTCACCAATCCTTCAAACCAATCCAGAGAAGAGAACCCCTGAGACTCGTAAGGTGAGTACCTTGTCATTTATGGGAAACCAGAGGCTTGCAAGAGACAGGAATACTGTAAACGAATACCTCCCTCAGAAGGTCATACAATGCAATGACTCTGTTAATACTAGACTTACAACATTACATCTCCTGTGAATCCTTGTCTAATATTAAAAACAAAAACTTGAAGGGTAAGGAAATGAAAAGTTATCTCTTTCTTCAAAAATTAAATCTTTGATATTTATGAAGTGAATGCCGTGTGGAGTAATGCTATAGCCATTAAAGCATCTTTATGTCAGGCAGGACTGATGGAAGGACTCCCCCATGATCCTGCCATAGTGCTTGTTGGCACTGGCCCATCTAGCAGTGGTTAAATACATTGTAATCTAATACAAACTTTTTTTCGATATTTTAAGCTTAAATTTTACATCCTATAGTACTATAGCCGTATTGTTTTTCAAGAGACTATATTTGACTGTGATTTTATTTTCATTCAAGTTCTAAGAAGGAGTCTGAGATGAAAAATTGTAGAGAACTTAACAATGTGTGAAGAAAATTTAGAAAAATCTTTGAAAGATATGAAATAAATACTTTACAAACATTTCCAGGTTTTGAGATTGCCACCTTGACATTTGTTTTTGCGGGTTGGCCTGAATACCAGCCCGCCCAGCCTGAGATAATTACATTAGTACTATCTGAAATGAAATGAAGTGTGAATTGGTTAAAGACTTTACAATCTGAAATAAATAAGCAAATGCTTAAAAGGGACATGCAGTAGTATCATGATAAAATTTTCTTTCATAAATAATATCTATTTCTTACTAATTACCATTTTTACAAACCAACACAAATATTGATTGCTTGCAGAAGGCCAAAGGAATCTATGCAATCATGATGGCATGTTTGTGTGTGTGACACTGCTTGTAATATCAGGCTCCAACTACAAAACATCAAGTTGGATTAATCTCATAGTTGGTGTGTAGGTTGCCCATATTGAGTACAAGAACTATATTGATTTTGGTAGAAGTCAATGTTCATTTGAGGTCAACAGATCAAATTGCAAAAATGTAATCAGGCCAACTCAATGTCAACTTGGATTAATCTCATAGTTGGTATGTATATATGTTGCCCATATTGAGTACAAGAACCCTATTGATTTTGGTCAAAGGTCATTTTAGGTCAAATTACAAACACTTTGTAAACTCAATAATGCCACCTTGTATTGATCTCATAGTTGGTGTGTAGTTTGCTAATATTGAATACAAGAAAGTTAATAAAGTTCATAAACTTGGTAATTCAATAATGCCAGCTTGGGTTAATCTAATTGTTGTGTGTGGTAGAGGTCAAAGGTAATTTGAGGTCAATAGAGGCCATATTACAAAAAAATGTAATCAGGTTATAGCTCAATAATGCTAACTTGGATTAATCTCACCATTGGTTTTTGGGTGAGGGGCCCTAATGTTAACCATAATCAAATGTCAATTACTTTGCAACCAAATGTCTGATTATCTTCATACTTTGTTTGGCGATATCAGCTGACTGTAGATACTTGCTAATGTAATCAATTAATTCAATCTCATTAATATTCATGAATGGGCATGGCTAGAATTTTATCACAGTCAAAATCTCAAGAATTACAAGTTGGGTTGATATCATACTTGATATATGTCAGCCATAAAGAATACATGATCACAATATTGTTATGTTATGAATGAGTGGGTGGGCCTAACGTAAAATTCTTAATTGACATATCATAGCATCGTTTTTGTTTTCACCAGGATGCAGAGAGGGAACTGCAGAGATGGCAAGAGAAGAGGCAGGCTCCTCCACCTCTGGATGAATACATGGTAGGCACAAGCAGGGTAGTGATTACCTTCATGGTACCAGAATATCCAAGATATCAAAAAAAATCCAGGCATGGCAGGATTTTAAACTTCTTTAGGATGAGTCCTTGGCTACCTCACTCCAGGTCTCCTGGCCAGATTGTTCCCATAGTACCAGGCAACAAAATGACCAGTATGCTGGGTTTTCTTGAAGCGGCTTAATATCGTGATGTGTATTTCATTGTCCTTCAGACATTTCTTTCCACAAGAGATGAAAAGATGATACTTGATGAGACAGGTTGAAACAAATGAAGCCATCTTTTCCATCTTCTGGCTACAAAGCCCGTAGGAAGAGCTGAGAATTAAACAACAACTTTAGAACAATGCCAGTCATTGGCTAATTGAAAGTATTCTTCAAATTTTACATGTTGCCCTCCCAAAGTTGGTTCTAAATTTTTGCAGCAAAATCTTGTTTCTCCAAACTGTTATTTGTAAAAAATAGTTTAGGACCAAAAATCTCATGAACTGCACCACATGTGTGATTTTGTTTCTTCTTGCTTGCACAAAGATCGTAAAAGTCGGACACAGACATTTAAACACAAAATTGACAATTAAATACCTTGCAGGTGCAAAATGTTTCTTTTCGTGGCATATTATAATAGAAAAATGGTGATGTATTATCATATTATGATTTGAGGACTTTATTAATCCAAAACGCAAAGCCCTGAGGTTCGAGTAAACGTTGCCGTTGTATTTGAAATCCAGAGACAGTATCAAAATATAACAAACACTTGATTATAATGTGATTCCAGTTCTTCTTTCAATAAATATCAATTGAATTATTCTGAATTACTTTGCCGGAAATAAAGAAAAAATACATCGCGATTATCCAAGGAAGTGAAGGTCCAAGCTATGTTAACCCACGTGGCTCTACAAGAAGCCAGACATTGTCAATGCGCAGACATCAAACTTATACACATAATTTCAATGCAGCTAAATTGAGGGGCATATTCAGAGTCTCTAATTGATTGCTGCGGAAGTGGGCAATCATGCCTCTTTTGTATTGAAGCTACACTTAATGTTACTCATGAATAAGAATTTATATTCTGATCGGTTCTTCGTTAAGAATAGTGTGTCTTTGTATCTGGAGCATGTACTTCGATTGTCGCAATATATCAAAAGATATCCACACACAGAAATTTCTGAAATAAGTTTAGTGAAAATAATACTGCTTTACATAAGTAATTTGTACAAACATGTATTTTAAAGTGAGTGAGTGAGTTCAGGTTAAAGGATGAAAAGCTAGTAGATAAATAAATATATGCACTCTGACTGGGCCCTATAATATTACGTTAATATGACAATATCTTATACAATATTTGTTGATTTTATGACTGTTCTGAAGATTTATAACAAGGATGCTAATTACCATATTCCATACCCTGTCTAGAAGTAGTTACCACCCAGTTCATCGTATATTAAGTTATAATCTAATCACATGTTTTCTCACAATTTTTATACAGAGACAAGAACTACCTCCTGCAGCAGCGACCACACCTTCCAAGGCAAGTTTCATCGGGAACCTCCAGGGCACTCATCTCGTGGCACAACAGGGACAGCATTCTACCACCATAGCCCAGGCAGACACACTCCTGAAGAGAGTTCAAGCATCCCGGCTGTACCTGGAGTCAAACTTAGAGCTTATTCTGAGATCAAAGAGAGAACAAGAATTTCATGAGGTCATGGAGGCCATGTATGCAGATGGGTAAGAGAAAGAACAAAATCTGGCTTGGGTGCCCGTCATTTTGCGATTGTCACCCCCACCAAAAGATTGGTTTGTGTATCAACATGCAAACCAGTTCAGGCTTCTAGAATGTAACTAGAATCAAATCTTGAAGACAGTCAGAGATCAGTGAGGTCACAGAGATCATGTATGATGCCGTAATGCTGTCGAACAGTCTGAAGAGTGTGTCACCTTTCCCCCTCCCCACCTCCCTCAAAAAGAGTAATCGAGTCTGGTTACGTGCCATGGCGTCAAGTCTGTAGTATAGACTATTAATTATAATTACATTTGTCTGTATAATGAGATCTACGAATCAAGTACGGTATGTCTATTCTAATAATATTCTTTATGGCAAGCCGGTGCCCCTGTAATCACAGTAGGCTGGATATGGCGATCCTCGATTCCCAGGTACTCAGGTTCACTTAGGTAAAGATGCATATCGTATGGGGCGAATGTTATGGAGAGGACTAGTTAGTGGGCAACGTGATATCCCATAAATTTACATAAAGTAGAAGTAAATTCAAATACGAAGGTTCACTGTTCTGAAATGAAGAACACTGAAATCAGACGCGTTAAAATTGCATCGCCAAATAGTTCTGAACATTAAGATTATCGATAATTCCATTAATATCTTAAATTTACCCATCTGAAGTTAGCGTCATATTCATATTCGTTAACAATACAATAATGTGTTAGTTTTACAACAAACTACACTAACCTATATAGGCTATAGGTGGGTGACGCAGCTAGAGGCCGTCGATGTCATGTTTAATAGCACTGCCTCACCCCACTCCCCCGCTCCTCCCCACCGTCGGGAATGATAAAAAATACACCGCGGTATATTGAAGCCTACATTGTGTATATTAGGGCACACAGGAAAATTGGCAAATAACTCGTAATAATTAAGGCTTTGTGTCAAAACACCAGTAGGTGTATTTGTGTATACTTATCAAATACATCTACTGGTGTTTTGACACAAAGTCTTTATTACGAGTTATTATTTTAGTCATTTTCTGGTATGCTCGTGCCAATACGAAATAGGCCTATATGCTCGAATGTAGCCGATTTCCAAGGGTCCTGGCAGATAGGGGGATGGGATTAGGGTGGGGGAGAGGCGACGACACCTGTGTCACCCACCTAGGCTATATAGACCGGGAGCCCAGAGAGGTCAGCAT
>JAODAF010000007.1:125979-150344 GCA_027574765.1 Molpadia intermedia
CAAAATTAACAAAACAACGTGTTGGTTTGCGACCGCTCAAAAAATATTATTGACACTGTGACATTATTCCACGGTATGTTTTCTATTAAATATTAGCATTATTCCACCGACATCACCGAATCGTAAGCAGCAAACAGAACCCCAAACAGCCCGGGAAGACATGATAGATACATTATTTTGAGAGACAGCTATCTGAGTACTTTCTGATGGGATCGCAATTAAGGGGCAGCAATCATGCACATTCCCCATGTACCCCCTTTTATTAAATGGATTGAGATGTTGGAGAAAATTAGAAAATAATGAGAACACGATCAAAAGACCATTATTTACCGTATAATGCCTATACTTCACCCAACTGAAGTAACTTTCTATAGAAAGTATTGCGACGCTATATTGTATCCTAGTTTCGTCGTGGGTTTAATAAAGAAGACTTCTTTAATCACGTGCCTGCTTTGCCCATGTTTTGTAGCTATGTGCCTCCGTTATTCTACCAACACATCCCCCTCCCACCAAATGCATTCTCAATGAGTCATATTATCGACGAGAAGATTTAATCTTCAATCACCGAAGTTAACCCTTTCATCATCGCGACAGATGGGATACGATTTGAAAGCAAACACGCTTTGCGTAGCAACCCAAGATTTTAGCTAGTTGATTCCCACTAGCCCTCTTGAACGCAACATATCTGTTTGATTTAGTTTGTAATATGCAAGGTTTCCTCGCTACAGAGTTGTAAAAATTTAACGAATTTCCCGAATATGTCAGGTCGTTTCTTTGGTGGCAGATTTTTTATGGCTGTTTGGTCTACTATTCAGGCCTTATTACCCTTAGCGAGGTTCTTCATTAACCGATAAATATCTAACAAATTTTAAGATTCAGCCATCAATGAACAACGTTAAATAATAATTGGTAGCGACGTAGCATGGGGAGGGGTAAGAAAAAAATTTCTTTCGGTTTGTCGGTAAAATCATAGGCCCAACAACGCAATCAATTGAAAACGACGAAAACCCTCCAAAGAGATTGCAGTTGAGCAAACGAAAGATAGTGACGTCACCCGAGGGAGGTGTAGGACGGAAATATATAGTTCGTGAAATTGTCTCGACACTGCGATCAACTTAATAAATGAGAAAAACCCCTACCCACTCCAAATAAAATAGATAAATAATAATACAAATAAAAGAACATAAAGTACCCATAAAATGAAATAAAAGAAATAAATAAAAATCGACACCGTCCCCAAGTAATTACATTGATTTGTCAATCAAGCGCCACATTTGGCATTTTGTTGGGGGTGTGAAGAACACATGTTGTGGTAGTATTCATCATGAGACATATTTAATAACATGCTGGTTTCATCCGGGGGCCTGGCAGAACGTTTAGGCTGGACTCACTCCCATTCCACGTGGCTTCGCCAATGATCCAGCCCGTCATTTTAATCCATAAACATCCTTGGTTAAGATGCACACCGTTTTATTGTGCATCAATATTAACAATCGTGTTATCGGAGCGGTAGGTGGAAAAATTTGTATATTGAGATCTTATCGGTAAAATCACTTGTGAATAAACATAAACAAATATAAAAGGGTTTGCGTCAGTGTTAAGCAAATACAACTACCGGTAACGATGCTTTCGATTATAATTTGAAGCTTAGTAGATACGCTGTTAAAAAATAACTTCTGTAAAATTTACAATAATTTACTGGCAGCTCAGTTGACCATGATTTGCTGTCATTATTACAGTAAATTTGCAAATTTCTTTTCCAGAATATTACTGTAATCTCTTACTTTTTGTGTCTGTATTTTCCGCGATAGTCCCGCCGCTAAATTTGCCTACGCTACGCAACGACACAGTATGAAATAATAGTTAAGCGCACTTCTTTATTAGTAGAGAAGAAACAAATAAAAATAATGTTTAATAACGATCAACACATTAATGAGACAATAAATGATTTCTGGTCGAGGGTGGAATTCAAAATATCGAAGCATAAACTAATGATTATTTCAAAGTTTCTGGTCATAGTGTTGGATATTGGTGATATTTTTTCATAGATATGCTTATCATGTAAGTATGTATTTAATTAAAGTAATTTTTGATAGTTCTCTAATGACTAGCATAAATATCTTATAGCCTATGCAACTTCACATCCTCCAGCATTTTCAAAGTTAACTATTTTCCAAGTATTTTTCCTTTTTTCCTAAACAAATCTAGAAAAGTTACACTAATATAATTATTTGCACACACATTGGCAAATTACTGCAACCACACTATACATGTTAAACTACTTCCTCGTGGCATACGTTTATGTATACCGCCGTCGATATACAGCTATACTGCATTTTTAACTTCCTCATTTGTAAAGCAAATCAAGATAATACTGCAAAATAAGTGATTTATTATTACGGTGAGAAGCGTGTATTACCTTTCACTTGTTGTCAGTGTACAAACAATAATTATAAAAAAAATCTATAACAATATTTAATTTCATCCACAACTTTCTCTTAAAATTAAACAGATTTTCATTTATTCAAAATATCCAAAATTGTAGCTAGGTAGAAAGTTAATGTCAGTTTCAATCGTTAGCATTGGTTATTTTGAAATTTAAAACCCCGAGTAGTCGTCAGTAATATACGTTTTCACTATGATTAACTATGATTTCACGTATATTATTCCACCTCTTGTCCTATACGTTTCGCGCAGCGTATTGTAACATATGCAATATACCGTGACGATATGAACTTTTACTAACGAAATTTTGTGGCGAATTTAGATTTTGTTGTTTTAATAATTTTCTTTATTTTCAAAAACACTAGACTGCTAACCATAAACACAAATAATTAATTTATATTTTAGCCGAGTTAATTTTAAAGAAAGTGACAGACATTCGGCAACACGGTACCTTGTCACCAATACAAGGACCTTTTGTTACAACATACCAGAACCCGACCCATACCAGTCAGGTTCCTTACCATACCATTTCCCCATAACACCGGTTTCCACCGGATTCACCCGGATTCACCAGATACAAATGCACATACAGACACTCAAGTGTACCGGACCAACGCTTGTCCTCTACTTTTGTGGGCACCGTGTTGCCGAATGTCTGTCACTTTCTTTAAAACTCACTTTATCCCTTCAAATAACATAATACCATTTCCCATAAAGCATGAACATGCACTATTCTGTACATCGAGTCTTTTAAATATTTAAAATTATGTATAACATCGATTTATACCGTACTGTATTGCATCCAGGAATCATTTCATTCAAATAAATTGATCAAACCTTTCCTTTTAAAAATCTTAGACAACACTCATAACCCGTTTTAAAACTTGGCAACTTTGATTCCAATATTATAATATACTCAGCTTTTAGCCTCACTAGATATCATGAATAATTGATTCTGGATTATTAGGTCAGTAATTAACCATTAAATAACATAAACCCCGGAGCGTGGAAACCGCATACTGGTTCCGTCAACATTATACTGGTCTACACAGGAAAAGAAATGGTTAGCTTGTGTTTGAGAAAGCGAGTCCTATTTTGGCTTCAAGTGGGTGTCGTATCCCATATCTCTGACGTACCCCGTATCGGGGCAATTGTAATAAAGTGACACTCGAAGACTTCTATCCCTCCATTGGGGTACAAGGCAAACTAATAACGTGTCCTAAGTGGTTTGATGGGACCGCACGCCTAGCTATCGAGCGAGGATGAATACTAATGGAGACCCGATACCCCTAATCGAGACAGCGCGCCTTCTGTTACAACGATCCCTTACGCTGTCCTTAGGACGATCGTTCAACTGAGTGACATGGTTTAGCCTAAAAACAGCAACTTAATCATGTTTTTGGAAATATAAGATTGCAAATCCCTTTTAAAAACCATCCGCACGCATATGTCAATCGCCAACAGCAAAAACGATTTTGACTTTTAAAGTTTCTTTCCGTCCAATAAAGATACTAAAGTCCTCTTGAGTTCTGGCAATCATAATATGTTGCTATTGAGACTGATTAGCATGTATGGTTACTGTTCCTTCCGGTGCTAAGACTTATTGAGTCAAAAGTTGGTTTAATTTACCCAGTTTTACTATTTTTATGAACTGGTCGTGATTGCGCGATTGTACTAATTAAGTCGAACGTAGATTATAATAAAAGTAACTACGTTTATGTTATATTTTGTAGTTTTCATTACAATTGTCCCATATCTGACTCAGATTATGAGTTCGTTGGCGAAAGGAATTCGCCTTTTCTGCCAATTTTCAAATGAATGTTATTGGCAATGACGTCATCAACAATAAGGTTGACTGTAAAGTGTTGTGATATTTTGTATATTTGTATTTTTTTCTTAATATTGGAATTAGTGTTCACTAATTGTTTACGCTTGTTATGACACCAACTAACATTCACAACAACTTGTAATTGAGACCCCCCCCCCCCCGACGCACAAACATGGTAAAACTTACTATGACGTTTTAAAATGTTGGTAATTTGATTATTTGGTAACTTGATTATGCATGCATCACCATGTTAAAATATTTCATACTTACCTTCTGATATCTAACTTAATGCTACATAACTTAAATATAATAATAAAGGGTATTAAATTAGCATTAATTTATTTCAATTAAAATTTAAATAAATATGATAATAATTACTTTTTTTCATATTTGGCAGGGTCGGGTGGGGGCTGAAAGTTATTTGATTAGGGAAAAACGGGATCCATCTGGCTACCAAAATTTACTTCACTCTTATTGTAGTTTGTAATATTGAATATAAATGAGTGCTACCATGCAGATACATATTGGCGCAGATCCATAAAGCACTTTTACAGATCCCTTCCCACTGTATGAAACTTATCTTAGACTTTTTGGAGTAACACCACACTCCCCCATCCCATAGATATATATTACGGTAGTGTTTGAATTGCCGAATAAATCATTCAAGGAGAGTGCCGGCCAGACAGTGAAATTGAGGACTGTATGTAAAGGTAATGCAATGCAAAGTGCAATTATCCGAATAGAGGCAAGGATCTACGATATTTTATATATTGGTATATTTTGGTTTATATTTGGTATATTTTATTTTCTCTACTCAGTATAACAACATATCATATTTTCAATGATTTCTCCATATATGTAGGGAGCTGCTCTGAAGTCAGGGTATCTGGGGCATACCCTCTCCCACCCCTCTTCTCTCGCCAGAATGTTTTCCCCTAGGTTCCTACGCCTATGGATTTTTTCCTATTCTTGTATCTATTTTTTTCTCTATAGTTATTTCAGTTGGTTTTGATAAGTACTGTACAATAGTTTTTCGTCTTGTTGGGACATCGTAGTATTTGTTCTATGTTCTATGTTCTACCGAAACACCTCTTAGTTTGTATACATTTACTTATTAAGTTATACTTAAATACACCTACGAATCTCTGGTCTATTTGGCAAAGTACATAATACCCATCGACAGTAGTAAGCATATGTTAAATCCGATTAGCTATACGTCTGTGATTGATATCTTGCTGGTAACTTTTGAGACCAAGCGAGTCGTTTGTGTTTGCAGAGATATCTTCGCTACTGCTCAAATCTTGTTGCTTAGCGGCCGTGGTACAAAAGTCAACAATGCCAGAGAGCGTTGTCAACAATTACCAGACGACTCAAAGAGGTTTGCTATGATTTGAGAAGTATTCCTCCTTCAAGCCATATGGCAGGAATTTACTTTTCTCTATCTACCACTTATAGGGATAACTATTAATAAGAAAATATAAGTTACACGGGCGTGCTTAGTAATGTTTTAGTAAATATTTAATGTGAACATGTGAAACTACAGATAGCCTATACTTGAAGTTCTTCATAACTTGGTTTTAATGTTTGGGCCGGTTTCGCTACAGTCTCTCCTTAGTAAGTCATTGTACCTAATACGCCCTCGGTGTGTTTCCTTGTGTAACGGTACCATTGTGTTCTTCAAATTGTAAGAATCCGAGTTATGACAGGTCGTTTCGAGGACGCTAGAAAAATACTTTCCATTCATAATGCACGTCGTGTGCACGAGTAAATTAATACAATGTTGTATATAGAGAGAG
This sequence comes from Molpadia intermedia, assembly GCA_027574765.1. Classification (NCBI taxonomy): domain Eukaryota; kingdom Metazoa; phylum Echinodermata; class Holothuroidea; order Molpadida; family Molpadiidae; genus Molpadia; species Molpadia intermedia. Next base: position 132,049 of record JAODAF010000007.1, read on the forward strand.
CGCACCCGTTTAAATTTATCATGATATTGTAACGCGCATGTGTGTTTCCATTTACAGTACACCTTTTCGTCGAAATGACGTATCAGTAGTTGTATTTGTTAATGTTTGTGTCTGTCACGACATATGTCTTCGCATTTCAATGTATATGCCACACCTGTTAGCCGGTACTGTCAGACTGGCACGGTAATGCGCATGCGTCTTTAACTATACTCAATACTCAATACAATTGAGACGACATATTACCTTTATAAACATATAAACACTCGGATATTTGTTTCATGAATATAATATTCAATGTATCAATAACCTTTCGGTATGTCTGTTTAGGAAGTCTGGAAGTACCCAATGGGCACAATCACCGTCTAGGAATGCATCTATTTATTGGAACAATGCTAGTTTTCCTTTGACGCGACCCATTCCAGATACTAAAACCCTAACTACTATCTAGTAATTAGGACCAGTTGTTTTTGTATGATAGATTAAAACATTTTTATTGAGAAATTAAATCTGTCATTATGCTATACTTTACAATCAGAAATTAATGTAAGTCTCTATAGATCAACAAATAGGCAATTGCATACAATGGGAATGGATCTGTAAATATGCTTCAATGATCTGCGCCAATATATATATCTTCATGGTAACATGAAACCGAACAATATCAATGTGTCATTAAATGTGATAAACTATAACAATTTTATATATAAACATTTTTGTAATAGTCATGAATGACTCCTTCCCCTCCCCTTAATGTTTATATTCATACTAATAATTAGGGTCAGGGCCAAAATATACCCCTGTTCTCAAATCCATATGCCAGGTAACACATACAGTTAACTTATATATATAGTTGGCGGGGGAAGTTTGGTAGAGGCGGGGGCGGCGGCAAATGAATCGTTTTGGATCTCTTTGACTGCCTATTCACACCGCTCTCCTTACGAACCGCACACGTTTAATGTTACCCTTGGTTCATCAACACATAAGATTTGTTGATGAATACCGAGCCCATGTCCGTACATGGCCCTTGTCGATCAAAAAACCCCATTTCGGCATGATTTATTGGTCCACTCTATTGGCCAAACCTTTAATGCCTTTCCAGTCATATGATCCTATCGTAAACTGTGCATTGCTTGAATAATTTTCTATATCACATATTTATTCGACAATTTTGTTTATATATAGTCCTTTTATTTATCGTTGGTTTTTGTTTGCATACAACTTCCTGTGTTTCATCTATAAACATCCTAACATATGTTTGCCATTGTTTGCCTTAAACTATATAGAGCACATATAAAAACAAAAGAATTCTACATATCAAAACAGTGATAGGCTACAATTCTCATTAAAAAACAAAATCAAACCTTTTTCCGCACATTATGGCTAGCCTGGTAAAATTTCGATTCAATAATGCCAAACTTTGTTTCTCAATCCTAATTCAGTTATCAAATAAGTAACTCATTATAAAATTTTAATATTCTTCAATCTGCAGCGATATCCGCGCTAATCAACCAATAGGAACGCGGTATACATCAACAAGTGAAAACTGTCGGTAACTTATTAACACACATGATTGACAAGTTAACATCCAGATTCAAAGAGCAAGGAATAACCGTGCATTTATCTAAGAGGACGAGCACTTATAGTCCATTAGTCTTGCAAGTTGTTCACTCTGAGGTTTCAACTTTAGTCTCCCATTTTCACTAACTCAATTTTCTTTCATTGGCGGAGATAATCATCAGACCTATAGAGTGATTTGGTTCGAGAAGTGCTCCGCTATCCAAAAACTCTCCAGGAACTAGGAAGGTGTCTAAGAAACGGTAAGTGGATTCTACTCGAAATACTAAAGAGATTATTTGAGCGGTAAATACTTCACTTTAGTCTCAAGATTGGATTATTTATTTTCTGTCTAAAGATTCTTCAAGATCTTTACTTGGTGGAAAACAATTAAAAAATGTCGTTTCTTCTTGAGAAAAGAATTTGTTTATATTTGTAAGCTAAGTCAAATGTTTACACACTAACGAATTAAAGCCATTTTAAGCATTTACACCATAAGGCAATTACTCGTGTAAAGTACACTCACCGTAGCGTTGTCATTTTCCTCAGTGACTTCCATATTTTGCTGGAATATTATATCAATCTAAATAGAATTATTTTTTTATAGTCGAGTTAACACATAGAGAAATAAAATACTAAACTTTTGTCATCAGTTTATTGTTTTTATTAATTAACTTTAATGGAAAACTGCTAATAGTTACCTCTTTAATTATAGTACTAAAAAACAGGCCACCCTGGTCCTACGTAACACGTACTCGCAATGATGAGCACACTTTTCATATAAATTTAGAAATGGGTTTAATTGTAAGTATGCTGGTCGACCGTTTTTACAGCACGGATACCGTAGCTTAGTTTACATAAAAACTGGCATTTTTGTTTTAATTCCTTTATTTCGATATTTTACATAATTCATATTGAATTTAAATTAATATTGTTTACAATTTTATATGCATGAAGGCAAGCTGGTGTTAAATTATGTTGATGTTTTATATGGCGGAATTATGCATTAAATTATGCATTAAAGTGTAACAACAATATGCGTTAATCGACAAGTTGCTCAATTGACGGGAGACTGACGGTGAATGTATAATTAGCGTGCGATGCGACATTGTTTACGCTATATAGGCTTATATCTTGACGCGTACGGTACGTTGCTAAATAAAGTAATCGAATTTTTTTAAATATCAATATAACATTTAGGCCATATACTTTTTTCTGTATCAATTTTGTTTCTGGCTTTGGCCAAACCATAATTTTGTTTTGCTCAATATAATACATGTATGAAAAACGCATGCATAAAATGCAGTTGTCATGACAAATGCTTATAAGCTGAAAAAAATTCTTAATAAAAGAGTAGTTTAGCATTTCAGCAAACAAAGCAAATTATAAAATTAACAGAAATTATCATTTTTTGATGGTACAAATCAGACTCATCGAGGTTATAAATATATTTTGCAACATCAATAATGGGCAAGCCGTATATAGCCCGTCGTTATTGTTGCTTGGCTACGCTATTGGGATATTGTTACAATATTGAAGTCAATAGGCCCATTACAAATTGCATCAAGATAATCATGAAATTACTATAAATATTGCAAAATAATAAAGTACACTCAATTTGCAGCTACATTACAAAATGTACACAGTGGATAAATAGTGGATACTAATATAATTGTAATTAACCATAATTTTGATTTGATGTAGAGTATCATATATTATAATTAAATATAATTCTGATCTGCAAACTGATCTGATCAAACTTATCATGAAAGTGAATAATAATCACATATTATGATTAAATGTAAGTATGATCAGGAACAAAATGATCTCTTGAAGGTGATATATAGTGTCAATTTAGAGGAGGCGTACAATAAATTAATGACGCATGCGCATTGCCGTAACCGACATGGTTTATGTTAACTTTAAACCCTGCCATAAGCTCTATACACCGTATGACATTTTAAGTTACATTGTTACATTGTAAGGTAGTATGTTCATGTGCATATATTTTACGTTTAGAAAAAGCGTATATTTTGTTAAACACCTTGAGACTATAATATATTTTAATTAAACATAAATGTGATCTGGAACAAAATTATTATGAAGTGGATAATCATACTGTATATTAAATTAAATTCTGACAAAATTATCATGGATGTGGATATTAATCATATATTTTAATTAAATGTAATTCTGATCTGGAACAAAATGATCACATAAATGTGATATGTCGTCGTAATTTCGGGAGATGCGTACAATAAATTAAGAAGGCATGCGCATTACCGTAACCGACATCGTATGTGCTAACTTTAACCAGGCCAAAGCTATATACGCGGTATGACGTTTTAAGACAATTGTATTCATGTGCAGATATTTTACGATCAGAAAATGCGAAAGACTATAATATATTTAATTAATGGAAATTAAATGAATGAAGGTGGATATTAATCATGTAATCTAATTAAATATAGTGATATGAAACAAGATTACCACTTAAATAAGCAAGTAGACTATAATGGCCGATATTTTAATAAACATAATATGATCTGGAACAAAATTATCATGAAGTGAATATTGATATTATTGTGATTAAATATAATTTTGATCTGGGACAAACTTATCCTGAAAGTGGATAAATATATATTACAATTAAAAGTAATTCGGATCTTCCAAAAAAAGTTTTAAGGTTTTCTTTACTTCTACATTGTGGAAATGCATGTTATTACTTTTGTTATTAAACCATTTAATACATAGGCTACAATGCTCATTACGCGTTGTCTTTGCTGTATACCGCGTGTAGGCATATTTTTTATCATGTTACTCACATGTTTAATGTGGATTACCGGTGGAACACTATGTTAAATATAGCAGATAATTCATTGGTTATTTACGACGATGTCAAAGGTGAAACCAGAATGTCAACTAAGGAGGCGGTCGATATTTTATACCTCACCATGCGCTTAGATTGTTTATGTAGTTGTTTCATAATGTTAGGAAGTGGGGAGGTTGGTGGAAATCTAAAATGTGGGGAGGTCGCCCCTCGGCCGGAAATTTAGCAAACAAGACCTTTAAAAAATATATATAAGAAAAGAATAAATGTCACAAGGGAACCTCATTAAACAATTATACGGCCTACATATATTGTTTGTTTCCTAATGTTTCTTTGAAGTTATCATGTTAACATAAAACCTTACTTTTTAAAGTATTAGTAACCTTGTACGTATTGTAACACTACGAATGTCATTCACCATGTTATAACCAATTGGTAGAGCAAACGCGTTTAAGTATTGTATTCGAGGTCTCTCTGGGTGGATATATTGTGCCAATTGTATATATGTGTTACAGATTCTTGCAAACATATAGTCCTACATGCAATAACATTGATGGGATCATTTGTTGAGATAATTTGCAAAGATATTTAGCATCCATTTATATTTATTTTGTTTTTATATACTGTATTGGGTTTTCATGCAATGAAAAGTATTTACATATGAAGTGAAAACTGATTATGTACATATGTACAAACATCAATAATACTATCTAAAGCATTTACTTAACAGTGAATTATTAACCAGAACTGATTAATTGAAACATATTCGTTACTTGCGCTGATCGGTGATTGAAGTCACGTGACATATAAACAACCTCAGTAGATGAAATGCAGAACTAATAAAATATAATATAATAGAATAGGCATGGTAAATTAAAATGTAAAATATAATAATATAGCAAATATTAATACTACTAAAAAGATATGATAGTAAAGAGGTTTTTAACAATGTACCTGAACATCTCAAAGCTAAAATGAATATTCATCGCATCTCATACTATTTACGAAAACATATATCATATATATGTTTTTGGGGCAAATCTGAAATTTCGAAACACTACCTAATATTAAATCATCGTCCTTTGAAACATGTTTACAATGTTTAATAATTTCATAGCATCATATTTATATATATATGATGTATATTTGGCACAAACAATTTTAAACTGAAATTTACTTAATTTTGATATAACGTATAGCCTATGTTTCATTTTGACATACTCAAAATAAAACAGATACGTATCATCAGTTTTAGTGGGAGGCGTACCGCTAATAAACATTTTATAAGCATTTTGTCGCGATATTACGTACCGGTACATACATGCTGTTAAAATTTTGACCAATCAGAAAATCTTATCTTTGCGATATATGGGTTTTAATACGTCTATATATATAGTGTTGAAACCATATAATATTACTTTCTTATATTTTTAAGTTCAAGATGGGTGTAAATAACACAGCGATTTTTTTAAATATTCATAAAGTTAAACCCAGATGGAATGTTCAAATGTGTTTGAATTATACTTAACGTCTTACTTCTACTTGTTGCATCACTGATATAATAAACAACCAATTGTGTTTACTTTAGTTATGACTCGAACAAGCTGTACGGTGTCGATCTGACACCTGATGATGATATTAATCATGTACAATAATTAATTAAGACACACATGAGGAGTAGCTTAGCTGTTACGAGAACACCTGATATATACAGCTACACCAAATGTGACTGCAATATTAAGAAACTAAAATGCCGCATGCAGAAACTTGATTAATTTTCCTTATGAAATGATTAGGGATTCGCTGCCGATTTTTTGTTAAAGTGGTGGTTTAGAGACTACTTTTAGAATGCTATATTAAAATGATCAACGTGTTTTATTTACCAAATATAAACATAATGCATAAAATATATGATATATCATAGAAATATAATAATTCGAAGTAACCGTATGCTATGAGTGAGCGTAGGTGTTTATATGCATATCTGCCGCTTCTGTGGCAGGGGATCATATTGTGTGCTGTTCCGCGGTGATTCGAAGTGTAATACAACGTAATATTTGACTAGTTAATACAACGTAATATTTGACTAGTGTTGCTGTTTATGAATTATAGTCTGCTATATTTTGCACAAAAGCATAGTTTACTACACCACACATGACAAATAATGCACTAAAGTGTTAGTTAATAACTCTCAACGAAAAATTAATAAGCTTAGTTAGTTATTATTTCTTAAATATTAAATATTTTTTAATTGTTCTCGAAATGTTTTGAATGGTAGTTAATAGCTAATTATTTTTTGTAGGACTTATATTTCACTTTCGGATATGGTTGTTTTATTGAATATCAATGAGAAAGGAGCGACCACATTATGTCTTCACAATATACTTTACAGCATTATATGACATAATTATAACAGTTTTATGGCAATCCAAAGGCCATGATTACAAAATATATATATATCATATTTTATATATTTGATTATTGCAATTAATGACTGAAATTCGGTTCCTGAAAGTAGGCTATATTAATTACCCTTTAATGAGATGAGTGTTAAAACTGAATACAAGTATAGCCTATACGTTTCTGTATGCAACTCAGAGCTGTTACTAAACTCAATTAGCCGGCTAAAATAGTATATTGATTGAAGTTATAATTGAAGGATTCTAAAGTCCTGTACTTAGAGTTGATTGATCTAGTCAAACCGCGCATGCGTAGTTATTTAATTACACGCCGCCCACAAATATATTGATACGACATGTGAACTTTAATAACGTTTTTAATCTGTTCAGCCAGAAATACAAAATACACAAATATTTGTATCTATAAAGAACATAAATCTCTTTATGAATTTTGTTGTAATAGAGCCGATCAAACGAGATCCATTTAATAACTGTAAATTATTGAAAGGTTATACACAATTTTCGGTATGTTTACTGTTAGACATACATTGGGACTGATTGTAACATCATTTAATGATCGGCGCTAGCTCTCTATACTCGTTACTCGTAGTTTGTTCATGTGCAGAAAATATCAGAAAGTACTTATTTTTTTGACGATATGTCATATTTAAGCAATTTGACTTTATCAATTCAGTTACTTATAAATTCAATTTCGAATAATACATTCCTCTGACAACATCATAACAACAACATGGCATTAACAATATTTGAATTAATAAATTAACAAAACATAAATTCACCTCCTAAAGTACATCTCATAATTGCGTTAAAAAATAATACTAAACTAACAAAGCAGTAATATAACCTAACTTCGTTAGGCTTGTAATTGTAATATATAATGATCATGTACATAGTTTAAATACAATACCGTAGTATAGACAGCTCGGAAGCATGGAAGGTCAATAGTTTAATTAAGTTAAATATTTAAATACCTTGAGTGTTTTCTATTTTAAAAGTTAACCGCCATCGTTTTGTTGTTCCCTTAACTTAATTCGATTAAGTGCTTATAACTAATTGGCTATTATAAATACCCAGATACATTTCACAATTCTCTTAATTTCTTCAGCTTTAATTGTGCTCGTAACTAAAACTATAATCATTGTTTAAAAAATTATTGCATATCGTCTGAATTTAAGCTATAAGCTACAGGCTGCCTCCAGCATACTTTAAAATGACAAATAATTATTAACGTATCAAACGAATTTGTAATATCAACGAACCAAAATATAAACTTTTATTTATTACACTGAAAGACATTTGTAGTAATTTTATTTACAAATACAAAATAAATGTATTTTTAATGTTCTTAATTAGCAACTATTAATAGTATTTAATGCGAAAACAAAACATGTTGTTTGTCCTCAATGTATGGTAGAGTAGAATGTAATCGTCGATTAACAGAACATGTTGTTTGTCCTCAATGTATGGTAGAGTAGAATGTAATCGTCGATTAACATACTTGACGGCATGTTAGTCACCTTGTATGTTTTTATCAATTCCAGTTTTTAATATAATTATTTATAATGTACCCGTACGAATATTAAAGAGAAAGAAGACTTCATCCAAACTCGCTATGAAGGAAGTTTACAGGTAGGGGTTGATAAACTCTGCATATTTAGTATTTGTACCTCTACTAAACTTCATTCGTCAGTTTGGTGAGATTTGTATGTATATGCAGTATATAGGATACACGTGTCTTTGTTTAATATCCCAATTCTTGTGGTTTGCGACACAGAAGGTTAAGCTGATGGATTTAGAAAGTGAAATCAACCTAAACGTTTTAAGCGCTATTCCAAGCTCTCCAAAATGGTGCAGACAGCTTAAACATATTTGACAAACAAGTGACCAAGAAAATAGAACTGAAACCAGCAATGAGCCGTTTCTAACAATTTATAAGTTCTTCAAGTATCCGTAAGTTAGGCTAATATGCGCTAATGGGCTTTGAGGACCTTTCATAGTTTCGTGCGCGCTTTAAGTCTATTTTATTGACTTTTGTTGATGGTTTATATCAATTTGCGGCCTAGAACAACAAGATTAATATGATATCTGAACCACGTTGTATACCCATTAAGTAAGTAAGTAAGTTCCTACTTCAGATCGGCAAATCAATTCTCATCTGAAATGTCGTATAATACTTTTTACATTAAACACTTTAACGGGAAATTTATCTGTATTCATCGCTGTCGATCATCAAATCATTATGTATAATCACGAGGGAGAGAAACCTTATTAGCCTGCATCTTAGACTCAGTATATTTCTATAGTTTTCTGGGAATATATTCCGTCCTTTAAAATAAATCTGATTTTAATTGTTGGGGGCTTCACAATTGTCAGGCCTATCAGAGCTCACTTAGGACGACTATCAACTTAGTAGCACAAATTGCCCATGGAATTAAAAGAAATATACTAATTTCTGTGTCCAGTATGGTTGGTACAAACGGTAATAACAAAACGGAAATTACAAAAATCAAAAGTTGCTGTTGCAATCGCTTGAATGTTTTATGACTTTATTATTTTATTGTATATTAAATTTGTATAGATAATTTATTGCAAGTTTTTGCTTTTTTAAATGTAGTTCTGATACAAACCATATATCAGTCATACAGCGCTTGTTATGTATATGACTAGAACAATCCTGACAATAGCCCTTGTAGAAAATGAAAGATGCTAAAGTTTGTTCCAATTATGGCGAACATTTACTAGGACATAAATAGATTCTAAAGAATTCATCTACCAAATTAATCCACTCTATTGAAGACATGAAAGTTCCAAACAACAATCAACAGCTTTTCTTAAGGACGGAAAAGTTACAATGTAATGTATTTGTTCTAAATATTATCTTGTTAAGTTAATTGTTTGGGAAACATTATATGTTGATAAATTTCAGATTCCATTCAGGCGAACTATCTATTAAAAAGTGCAGGCGGTCACTGTAAGTGACGTAGCCACACGGGTATCCCCTCCTCTCCCCTCCCCGTCCATAAAAAAAACAGTGTACTTTGAGTATTTCCAATAATTGCTGCTAAAAACGTTCTGCACCTGGTCATGTCAAGCAAGGTATTTTACTGGAATTGGTATTCCTATGCATGTTACCGTACGATGAGGGGATGGAAGCTACATCGAAAAGTCTCCATTGGTACTTATCTGCAAACTGCCATATTCAAAATGGAAAATTACTTGTGTAAGATAATATGCCTAGTACGAGTAAATTAAACACCCCTTATCAGATAACGGTTTTAAAACACCACATGTGCTACCGTATCCCTCATATAAAAGATGAACAGTTGGCTATGTAAATATCTCCCAAATTAACGTGTCAAGTCCGTTTACATGTTTAAGCCTGAAGGAGATGGTAGGTTCACCATATAACAATTTATCCGCCGTCGAAAATTCACCCTTTTTCTATAAAATGATTTGGTAACAACATTAATAATGAAAATCTTCAATCATCCTGCCTTTTACTACATCTGTATAGTGTGTTCTGCCATATCCCATAACAAAAGAACATATACATATCTGATAACATATCAAAACATCCTGTAGTGACCTAAACGCTTTGGGTGGATGAGCACTGAATCTAATGGTGGTGTGCTACATGCTTTGCCAATGAGTTTTATTATGGTAGCATTTTGTGTACAGCGCCCCCCATTTTACATAGTTCAAGACTATTGCAGATTATATAGTGTAATTACGGCTTAAACGTGACGTTGCAATATTGTTATTAAAGACGCAGCCACATTGTATTTGTGTGGTGGAAAAAAAAACCCACGTCACATCGACATAATTTCTTCTATTTAAATAAATCCATGTACATGTACACGGTATGTGCATGTACATTGTACCCAATATAGTCAAATAGCCAGATCTAGTAATAAAGCCAAGGAGTGACCACATCGAACGTAATATCCGCGGTGTTTGAAACTCAGTGAATTGTCACTCTTTTTTCGGACATTCGATGTTTACGCAACGTAGTCGACATTGTTTTGACAGCGCTGAGGCTGTGTCGGCTATATCGTTAAATAAGATCATTTGGCGTGAACATGTAAAAAAGTATAATACGTACTGGTTCATGTTAAAAAATATTAAAAATAGCCAAGATTTAAGCTAATAATTATAGAAATTAATTCACAAGAGCCAAGTAGGAGTCAAGCCAAGATCAATGAAAACCAAAGAAATGGCTACACTGACTGTACATCGCATGTCTATTCGGGGAACTACTGTTCCGAACAGCAGTTCCTTGATTTAACCCGGCCGTTAAAACCGCTATGCATTAAACGTACTCTGATCTGCCGGTATTTCACCTTTTTTTATATATACTTTTGTATACGTATGTATTGAAACGACCTGTTTCTGTTAATCATTGAATATTTTCTTCAAACGTTCAATGAGCAGTATGATCTGATAGTTAATATATAAAATTGCATCATCTCAGTTTCAGAAGAACGCCCTCACATATAATACAGAGTTGAGTTTTCTGTTAAGTTCACATGTATAATTACAGGTGCAGTTCTAATGTGAAGGACGATAAACATTAGTGATAGTTTCCTAACCTAATTGTATAAATAATAGACTACATTAAATACAATAATACAGCGTCCGCTAAATTGCATGTGTAATTTACCCCCCCCCCCCCCAGTCCCAGTCCTATTGCATTAGGTCTGCAATTGTCTCGGTCGCTGCTTGATCGTAGTTTCGGAAACGCAACAGAAAGTGCGCCACATTCACAATTAGAAGAGATGCCATCACGTTGATCAGCATCGGCCAAATGTGGTAAAACTGCAAAGTTGGACAAAAGTATGTTGTATGCGCTCAAAGTTAATATAATAGTTGTAACATTTTATTTACCTAAAGCTTTTCAGTAGACCTTTGAAAAATATTGTAGGCCTATACTTTATTCTAGATAGATATATTTTAGATACATAAACAAGGTTTTACTCTAAACTAGATAATTAGGCTAATGTGTATGAAGTTAGAGCAAAGGTTGTCAGTAGGCGTCTGAGGCGTTCGTTCAAATATTTTTGAAACCCATTGATTTTCTCTATTGTATCCACTCTGGTGTTTATAACGTCATAAATCATTGCAGTCTCTATTATTATATCCTTATTGAACGTATTGTTAAACTTTCTGCGATGCCCATACTACACCCCTTTTAGATTAACAAACAACTCAATAAGTTGACAACAGTAATAAACGTATGAGGAACGCTCTAATGAGCCCTATAACAGCTAACCGTGTCTTCGATGAACCCATAACGGTAATTTACATAAGGTACGAAATAGGTTCAAGGGTACACGTCTGTATGCCAAAAAGATTGCATTATGGTCGCTTGATTGCTCATAAAGTCATTATGAGAATTATCAAAGCCATAAAGGACTCAAACTGCTCCATAAATGACGGTAAGGAAATATAAACTATAGATGAAAAGATTATAAGTGGTTGTAAATGCCTTTTAACCCAATGATCCTTTTGGTAAACAGGTCCTTATATCGAGATCAAAGTTAATAAGAAGATATATCATTCTTCTTTAGGTGTCTTTAGGTGCTTCTGTGCCGGGAGCACCTTCTGACGTCCACTCGTTTCCAGAGAGATCAAAATCACTCATTATAATCCATGATCGATCCTCTGAGGGGCAAACTCGTTCACTCCTGTTTGAGATAAACTAGGAGTAAATTAGTTCCTTTCAATGTAGAAGGAAATTCTTCAACAGATCAGAGATAACAAGAAATCTAATTATAGTTGAAAGCCTAAAACATTTCATTCGGGATGGGGAAAGGGATGTGTTTAGTTTGTGTTACTTGTCAACTTACCGACTGACCTGCATCAACATAACGAAAGGAAGTGACTCATGTACTCATGGGGACGGGAGGGGGGGGGGGGGGGGGGAAAATAAAGGGTAGTCGCGGGTCCTGTATAAGGCGAACCAATGTACTGCCGTTTCCAGCGCATGTGCATGTATACACTAGAGTATATGTATACACGTGAATATGTATACACTTGACTATACACGTGACTCTGCATGTTACACACCAACACCCACTCATCTACCGAAATAATTGCTCGATTTGTTTTATAATTTTAGGAGCATTTTTCGTAAGAGGCGTCCTTCCTCCGTTGATTGCAACAACGGGCAAGATATAACATCAACTTAACCAATTTATGAGCAAAGTAAATAATTGAAACATGGATTGGTTAAAAACATTGTCCAAACGATAATATACGGTATGATAGTACACCACTGGGTGTACTATCATGACTACTTTATAAAGTATAGAGTGAAGTGACATCTCATATCTAAAACGCATTTCTTTGTATCAATATTTGAGACAAATGTTATAAGTAAGTGTAGTGAGTCTTTGAAAGCCTTGTTCATGTGCTTTAAACGAGACGGGAATCAGACTGGACAGATCCTTATCTGTTTACATGTAGACTAAGTAAACACAATCACTATAGTTAAAATGAAATTTAACAAGAAATGTAATTCGTCAATTGGTCTCCGGTATCAGACTACGTTTTATTAAAAAATAAACGAGAAAAAAATCTACACTTTTGCCAAATCAGGACTTTTGCTCGAGAATGATGTGTTCTTGAAAGATAATCAGATACTTTAAAAGAAATATTCAGGCCACTTGATAATAGCAATTTTAAAATTACAATGGTCGATTTGCAATTAAATTATTTTATTCCTTCACACATGCAAAATTGCATATCGGTCATGAGACTGAGATAATCGACACTTTTGCAAAATCAGGATTTTTGCTGGAGAATAAGGTGCTCTTGAAGGATAATCAGATACTTTAAAAGAAATATTCAGGCCATTTGATAAGAGCAATTTTAAAATTACATGTAGCCCAAAATGTAAATATAAAAAAGGGGTGGGAAGTTAGAACTGTTGGCCCAGGGGTATAATAGTGTAGGACTGGTATATATTGAAGCGTTGACTTCAGTATCTCATTGCTTTGCAGCACGTACACGCAAGGCATTAAAAGTCCTCGTCTCGAGAAGAGCCTGTGTTTGTATAAAATATATAATCATAGAGATTGGATTAAAATGGACGAAATTAAATTGAGTTGGAAAAAATAGTCTACTTCTTAAAACTGAAATGATGTCTGTACGTTAAGAATATATTGCACCATAGCGTGTACTTTGATCAGAAATTGTACAAAATATTAGCTTCGATGTTATCTTAGAAACACGCAGTAATTAATTTTCCAGTAATCATCAACTAGGCTATTGGGTAAAACTGTAACATTGTTAAAATAAAGTTCGATGCAGCGCTCTAATTACAAAGTTAATCAAATGTTATGTGGCCAGCGAGACGGACAGAGCCACCATGTCTTCCATATGTTTGTTTTTATGACTAGATTGACTCGTCTCGACGCTGGTTTATCTTACATATGCAAACAAAATATACAAACATATCAAAACCAGGACACAGGGTATCTTTGGTTGACTTTGTGATAATGATATCAGAACGTGTTATGTCGCTTTGTGTGAGGTTTGGCGTGGTCTAGTTTCCTTATAATCCAAACGCAGGTGATTAGTTATTTTATTTTCAGAATATAATCGTAATTAAAATGACTCAGGAGAACAGGAAATTAATAAACCGTTGTACGAGTACAGTGGTGAATTACGAGTACAAGAAATGAGTACCATATGATTACGAAACGTAAAGTGAGCTGAGTAGGGCGTTATCAGTAGTATATGCAGGTACGAATCCAACACGAGTATAATAACCTGATTTTGAAATTTCTTTCAAGTACGATTGCACACAAAAGAATATGAAAAATACCAGAGTATTTATCACCATCATGATTTGTACTCATCTTTTTGCACTCGTACTCTGAAAATCACGTAATCACACTCCACCTCAATCATGGTTATGTACTCGCTTGGTATTAATTCGGGTATTAATAACAACACGAATACATATCCCTGAGTACAAACTTGGTTATCGGTAATTTCAAGCTGCTACGTATATGTGATAAGAAAATCAGAAAATATGTACTCGTATAGTATAGTACGGTACGTATGTTTTTGGAAACCGAATAATTGTTTGATATCAACGCACCTTGCTTATATTCATATTCATTAGTCAGTGTGACACATATTCCTATAACCTTCTAAACTAATGACTCTCTCGTTAATGTACACTACAGTTGATCATCAACGACTGTATATGTACCGGTGGTAGTTCGGTTGATCCAACAAACCACACAATTTTCCAGGTCTATTCAAACGTTCTATGTTTATAGTAAACTTTTCTATTGTGTACTCTCACCTTTAAAGTTTTCACAAAATCTTGACTTTTCCAACCTCTTGTATATTTAGAGGCAACTTTTGGTCACATTTAAAAAGAAAAAAATCTTCAAACGAAAATTGTTTTTTTAGAGTCAACATGGCTAAGTTTTCGTTCATTGTTCGATCTGATCGATTACCTCTTTCTTTCATACTGAAATTTGATGATAAAATATTTACTTTTTTGTTCCATAGGATTAGGCGAAGGTTGTGTCTACATAACCTATCAAGTAAACATTAACCTTCCTTGTGAAATCATGGAGTTCCTCCACAAGGGGTCGAAAGTTTGAGTCAATTTTGATGACGATCTATCGTCAACGATTATATCGAAGTTTTATACTACAATAGTTTCATTGGGTCCAGAATTATGCCAAAGTAATGCTCATTTGAAAGAGAGAAGTTCTTTTCAGAATTTATTTAATGTTATACCATATGACCGCTCCTCCTCGTAAATGTTTCATGTGAAAATCAGCACTCGCGAATTCTAAGATAATAAGTCAATCTACCCCATTTAACCACATTATCAGATTTGCATTAACAGACCGGATCGTGAAAAGTTTGGAGAGTGTAGCGAAATCGTGAGATGGTAATCACTCTGATAGTTCTCGTGAGTTGTATAACGTCAATGACTGCCCCGTCGCCTAACCATTCAATTTGTTTAAACTGGTACATGTTTGGTCGAGGAGTTATTTGCCGCCACTCAACTATGGAGTTATTAATTGTAATAATAAAGTTATTTTAGTACCGTAAAATCTCAAAGGTTCATGCTCTATGACGTTTTCTAGAAAAGAGAAGACTGGAAAAGAAAAAGGTGACTTTTAAGAGGAACTAACTTCATTTAAAGTACTAATAGACTTAAGTTTAATGGGGGGAGGGTTACAAACGTTGGTTCTCATTGTGAAAAATGTCTCTCAGCAATCGTAGATGTTGCAGATAATTAACAATCAACAATATCTTAAAAACAATCCGTTGAAGAATGGAATATCAGTTGGAACGGAAACGTTAAGTCTGGTCTTGGTACTGTTAATAATACCTGTTGAAAATGTACCGGTACCGTACTGTACTGTTGTGTATACATTACTATTATTTGACTACTGTTTGCATCACGCCACACTTCCTACAAGGCTTTGTACACAAACAAAGCCATTTGCGTATATCGAAGTTGTTACTTTTTCATAATAGTCTTCTTGCAGTCTTGTCTCTATATATCTCATCAAGTAGCACTTGTAGTGAAGTACTCTTATCTAGACAGACCCTCGAAACCCCGATTCGACCAACCGCTAAACATCATAGCACGTGCCTTGTTTGTGGATGATTCTCGTGTACTTGACTTCAACGACCGTCTAGTCTTAAACGAACCCATTAACATCTTTCTAATCGGAAATGACTCTTAGCTTGAAAACGAACAGAAAAGAAAACAAAGAATAGTTTTGTTTCATTTAAAGTTAACCTATATGTCATGTTTCAATCATTCTGTGAACTTATTGCACTTATTTCTAATGTATATATACATGTGATTCCATTCAATATTCACTTTATATAAATACGTGTTCATTGAAGGTGTAATATTGTTAGTATACCAAACAATTACATACCCAATTAAACAACACGTCACCCACCTTAACGAGATAAGTATCAAGTGGTTACTAAGATTAAAGCCTGATTAAATGGTTTACTATTTAAATACACCGAACCCAAAGGTAGGCTACAGATATAGAATTTATTAAGCAGTCACCTAAACACTACAACACAGAGATTCGGTATAAAAGAGGTTTTCGCATCCTAAATTAATCCTAAATATGGTATTTTACAGTGCCTCGGAGAACTAGGTAAGTATGTAATATAAGTCGATACTATTGACATGCGTTACAATGCCTATACTTCCAACTTTATTTGGACACCACGGTTTTGGTTATTATCGACAAACGCTGGCAGAGAACCGAATACGTTCACCACGTGCGTGATGCACGCCTTTGTATAAATTTGACGTGCACTAAATCTAGCGAATCTTTGTGTTAAGGGATTTGAACTAAATAATGACATTGTCAGATCTTACAAATATGCTAGAAGCCTCTAGATGGAGCTTTCATCTCCCTAGTGGCCTATGATCCAGGGAGATCATGAAAATTTAATTTTAACTGTGCAGGGACATGAGTGGGACGGGTTCTGTGATCACATTTGGGTAGTCATAATTAAAACTTAAAAAAGGTAAACATGCCTCATGAATAATATTGCGTTCATTTCAGTCAAAAATTTGAATCGGTAGTTTTGTCTAATCATTAAGACCCCTTAGCAAGGCAAAGCTACCACAAAAAGCTAAACATGAATATTAAAGAATATTATAACATACTGCCTAGTGCATTGCAATTAAGGCCTAGCCTACAAGTTGTAACCTACCTCCAGTACTGTAGGCCTAAGTTGTAACCTACATTATTCCCTAAGCCTGCTTAAGTTACAGTTACATATATACATACCTTACTCTGTAGACTAGGGTGAGTACAGAATTATTTTTAAGTGTTTTAGCCTAGTGTGATTTAAATGTGTGAGGGTTACTTCCAGTATCAATAACATTATCTTCAAATATTTATAGTGAGCACTTTGTCAGCCTCTGTGGCAAAGTTGACCAGTATGTGCATCTTGCAGAAGAAATTTCCAATATCCTTCATGGAATCTTTTACTTCTACTGAAAGCATTTCCCAGTTTTCAGTAACTTTTGCTAGACATTGACTGTGGAGATCGTAGAGTTGAAAGTGGGACTGGTGGCAGCCTGATCAAACATGGTATGCTTAATCGAAGATTCTGACTTCATCTGGTGCATCTCCAGAAATGGTTAGTGACAATTCCTTCATAGCCATATTGAAAGATACAACCAATGCATCAGTTGTTCCAGAAGCTAGTTCATCCATGCCTAAGGACAAAGTTCTTCCTTCTGGTACCGGTGCTGCTACTTGAAAACCTTGGTAATGCCGGTGCCACTTCGTTGTCCCATCAGAATGTAGACAATTTCCATTGCTTTTTTCCAGTTCCGACGACACCTGTTTCAGGGCAACAAATCGTCCTTCTGCAATTATCCTGGATATAACGCTTTTTGATGGCAAGCATTCAGGAAGTTTTCCAGCCAAATTGCTGAGTACTGTTACGATGACTTCGTTTACTTT
>JAODAF010000007.1:150444-161381 GCA_027574765.1 Molpadia intermedia
TATACAAAGCTTAAAATGGTGTACATAAATCATGATCACTAACATGCCTTGGTGCATGTAACATTGAAGTTGTGCATACATGTAGAAATTTTGATTTGCGTGCACCAATGCATATAGATTTTAAACAGTAAATCGAACCCTGGGTAATGTCTTCCTTTGTAGGTTGTAAGGAACTCTTATATTGCATTTCATCCCTGTCCTAGGTGTAGTTTGTGATCAAATTTGATGTTGAATACCATGCTAATGTGTACTGTACAAAGGTACTGTGTTATATAAATATCAATTATCTTTGATTAATTCCCACCACACAAACTCCAAAATATATATGTTGTAAACTCAAAATATATTTAACATTTTACCCCATTTCCAGGCACTCAAAATGTTGACAGCATCATTACCCGAAGGTTTGCAAGCTACATGAGTTGTGTGCACAATATGAATACTTTATGTACTTCATTTAACAGGGATTTATTTCAGCCAATTGAAAAGCATTTTATATTCAAGGGAGACTTGAATTATATCACTGGTTTAAATGGGATGAATTTCATACATGCATTCAATGTAGAGTTAACATTGCCAAGTCAATAAAAGAAAAGTGCACATGACAGTTACTGAAGTTTACATTTAAATTTTTTAAATAACACATGTATGTGAATGAATTATTTCAACTATTATAGTATGTCTTCAAGTAAACAAACTTTCCATCCAAAATATGATGAGATGGCAGGAATTTCTAAATGACAGTATGAAGTCCAAAAACTTAAAATTTGTGTCACTTTTGTGCAGCACAGACTATGCTGACCCAGGGTCCACTCATCAATGTTTTCCTATTTTTGTCATTGCAGGTTCCGCCACCAGAGTGTCAACATGGCCATAAAGGAACTTTCACATCTTGTCCCTCACATTGATCCAAGGAAGAACAACACCAAGGTACTTATCCCAATGTAGTTCAATGTTCCATTCCTAGCAGTACCACAAAATTATCTAGTCATCATTCGATACATTTAAATTGTGTTCAATACTATGCTGGTCGATGGTTGACCTCAACTGCCACTCTGGCCTGCTGACCACCACTTGGGTGTGCTGGACCCACTGCCGACCAGCACTCCCATCCCCCAAAGTACAAATTGCATCGGAGATTGGCAAAAAGGACTTTTAAACTCCAACACATTATTCTCTGTAAGGGCATTGTCTAATTGAAACTTGAATATTCAAATTTGCAACTGCCACTTCCCTAGCTACATCCTTGAATAAACCATCACCATACCATATGCCCTGTCACAGAGTGATATGTATTGCTAGATGCATTCTACCAATGGTAGATGCACAAATAGTCCAAATATACATCATGGAATGGTCCATTATTATAATAGAATAACTTTCATCCACCTCCCAACAACTGTGAACTAGTAGTTCACATTAGTGCATGATGGTGGTTGAAATTGTACCAGCATATATTGTGCAGTGTGTAAAAATTACAAGAGTATTAAGACAGTAAATGACTTTCCTTCAAAGCATACATATGATACATTAGAATATCAAGTGAATTCTGTAATGGACATCTTACTTAGATGATTAACAAGATAGAAAATGTTAAACAATACAAAAATAATAATGTTTTCATAAATAGTGATTTTGAGATTTGTCTGAGTTGCTGTATTCTAAGACTCCCACCAGTACCATAATCAGAAATTGTTAATCCAAAATAAATTAATTTATTAATAAATTTATAAATTTTATTTTATTTTATTCAGTAAAAATCATACTTGCCATGACTACTGAACTTTAAATTTGAAGTATTCACCCAAGCCTAGAATGCATTACAATCCACATTTAGTACTTTAGACAACTTTTATATTGTTTGCCCTTGACCCCATGCACTTTACCTATAATAAATAAATAAATTGATTAATTGAAGGAAACAGACATCTACACAACGTAGGCCCTATATATATGTCTTTTAACAATAATTATACATTTATGGCAGTATTATAGTTAAACACATTGTTTACTACATTTCTTTTAAGAAAAGGACAATTATATGTATTTTATGCAAATTAGCATAATCTATTAAAATACATCAGGGTTAAATATTAAAAAGTCTGAATGACTTCCCAGCACATTTCAATTCTTTTAGCATATCATTGTACAAATACAAAAATGACATCTAAACAATGTATAGGTCATATACCACAATTAATTTCTCACAATTAATTACACTAAATTAGATTTTTTAGGCTCTACAGTCTACACCCCTAGATAGAATTTTTAAAATAACATGTGCTACCCCACACATGAAAGCTGAAGAGTTGTACTTTTCAATGTTGCCAAAATGAATATACCATGACCATTGAAATTTTGAGCTAGAAGAGGAGGAATATTACGAACGTGGGTCCACCGTAAAGAATCCATCTGCTTTCGGAAATTCTGGATTTTGCCTTCAAATGAATGACTATCTAAAATCGTTTTCAATCAACATGAGTTTTACAGTATTTGTACTTTGATTAGTCCTCTTCAATATCCAGGTGAAAAAAGGAACCAAGCTTTCTGTTAACCTATCAAAATCCATCACAAATACTTTTCTTTATGGACTTTTCGTGGGAGTGAACAATCTGGGTGGATAAACACCACTGAAGCTAGCTAATTGTGGTGTGGTACTACCTATAGGTGTCCTTTAGCATCTCTGGTGTCATAAGGGTATAATTATGACATTATTAGATTGAAGAAGTATTATAGATAGAAGCCTTACATGAAGTCTAAATCACATCTCTGCATGTTTCTTATAGCATACCATTGTACAAAGGACTGGAGACTACATGGAGTTTCTGAACAATAAAGTGACTTTGATGTGTGACCAATTGAAGATAGCGAGCAGACCACATAATGACTCATTAGTCTTTAGCAAACCACTGTCAGCAGTGTATGGTGAGTCATAATGTTTATGTGTAACTTCAATGGCATTTACTGAAGTGCAAAATATACTGATTTTGCTTCAACTAGATTACTAGAAAATAGGAATATTTCAAGCCTCCTTTGACTTTCAAAACATAAACTTCTCATTTTAAAATCAACTGGAATGCTTTCCAAATTTGAACATGACCTAGCCTGCATCACATGAATATTAATGAGGTCCTATGGTAAAACATGAAGATCTTGAAATGTCCATAACTCTGTAACCGAGAAGTCAGAATTTTGTATTACCTAAATTAGTTGATAGTGGGTATGTGATGTTTGATATTATGCATACCTTTGAGGTCAGTTTTGCTGATACCGTAGTAGAAGTAGTATAAACTATATACAAGGGAATTATCGATGCTTGACCTTTCCTTTGGTATTCCCCAAGGATTTTATGTGGCTTTCAAAATATCACCTTTAAAATAGAAATGACAATATGTAACATGTTTTTTATTTTAAATAGACAAGTCAATCATCTGGGCTTAAGAGAAGAAAAGCTTGTTGATAATAAGAGTACATATTCACATTAGTTTCATGTAGATTAATAGTTTAAGGTTAGATTGATGATCCATTCAACTTGCTTTCTTGCTGTGCAACTCTGAAATATGCAGAGGGTAAATCTTGGTCAATAATTACTGAATATTTGTTATTTCAGAGGACTATGAGCAGCCATACCCCCCGGCTGAAGCAATAGGCTTCAACAGCTTGGACGGTCTGTTGGACAGCATGCACATCAGTAGCAGGATGTATAACATTCCTGGAAATGAACTAGTAAAGGAGTCAAAGAAAGAAAAGGTGATTAAAGTACCACAACTTAAATCACTTAAATCAAAGAGCAAAAGGAAGTGTGATAATGACAAAGAGAAGAATAAACCTGTTTATGAATTGAACACGGATGCCAAACAATGCCAAGAACCACTGGTTGCTGCCTCATTGCCCAGTAGTGATTCTAAACTGGAAAGTCACCACTCTCTCGGAATAGACCCAGAACCTGCTCAGCAACCATCCCTTGCCTCTCTACAACCCACTAAAGGTCCTATTTTACAGAGTTTCTTGCCTGTTGGACTGGATCAAGACACCTGTCAAGTACCATTGCTTGCGTCGTCACCCAGTGGTTGTTCTAACATACGAAGTAACTACTCGGTAGAAGCAACCATAAATGCCTGTCAAGGAACTTCATTTACTTCTCCACCATCCAGCAGTCACCCTAACTTACCAAGCTTCCATCCTGTTACACCAGGTTACCTGGGTGATGGTGAAGAGTCAGTCAGCCCTCATGGTACCCTGTCTCCCTCTATTAAGTCATTAAATCCATCGCAGTCCACATATGACACCTCAGATGAAACGTCTTGTTGTGATCTCATCGATACCCTGGCAGCCAGCAATGAACCTTCAGAGAGAATGCCAACTGAACAGAGTGTGCAAGGGGTGCAACATCTGGAGGCAGCACGGTACCAATGGTTGCTCCAAGGAGTAGATTTGATTCCATCAACAGAAACTAACGCAGTCAAGATTTTGGCATTAGACCCCTTAGTTCAGAAGTTACAAATTCCCAACAGTTTAACAAACATGATTCAGTCAGTGTCTAGGACCAATCGATCCGAATGTGCAATGGACAAATTGACACAAAACACCGAGAATACTCTTACAAGGTGCAGAACAGCCAAGATGTTACCGATGATAAATCAACCATTGGTGCAGGTGTCAGAGGTGGATAGTTCATTAAATCAGGCGTTTTTAAAGCACAATTCAATGATGCAGGTCCTTGTAATAAATGATCCACCAGTTCATCTGCGAGTGCTGCCCAAACTAATACCGGTGCCGGTCCCATTAGTACAGACGATACCAGTGAACGTACCGGTCACATACAAACGTAATCCAGAATTTTCCATGTTCCATGAAGTACCAAAAGATTCACCCACAGATTTGGTGAAGTTAAACCCTGACATTCCTCAAATGGTGCAACAAGAAAGGTCCATGCTCACATCTGAAGGCAACTTAAGAACCAGTGCATACAAGGATAGCTGTACACAAGCAAGTCCTACCCAGTCATCAAGTGGTTCCGTTAATATTCAGAGCTCATGGAGTGAAGGATATCAACTCTTTGTGAAGACCAATCACCCTCATTTTCAACAGTAAGTTCTCATTCTGTCTGTAAATGCCGCTGCGTAAATGCTCACATCAAGACATAATCCCTTGATCATGGTTTGGGGCATTTCCTGATAAAATTGGCATTGATGCCCCAATTCCAAAATTTCAAATTGAAATACTATTCTCAGATGGGTTGAATTTGAATCAATTTTGTTAAATCTCACAAGAACCAGTTTTCCATAACTTTCAAGAATCTGTCTACTTGTATAAACTACCACATGCACTTGAAGAATTCATGTTTCCTTCTCTTGTTGAGGGTTGTGATTTCATTACTGCTTCTACTAATACTGTCCTGAATTTGGGAAGAATGCATCCATACAGACTCTGTATTGTCCTTTATTCTAGTCTACATACAAACTACAATGGAAGGATGGTTCAGACAATTGAAAACTTTCTATGAGGTTCACAACCAGAAATTTCCCACCTGAAAATCCCCCCGGGGGCCGGGGGATATTTCCTAGGAAATATTCCCCCCCCCCTGAAAAATTTCCCCCCCCGCCATAATTTTGTTTTTAGCACTCTACTGTATCATTAAGTGAACTTTATATATAATCTGTTGTTTAACACTAAAATAAATAATCAAACAATGAGATTTTGTATCGATACCAAAATATTTATTGTGTAACTCATGAAAATGCTCTTGGACTATTATAGCCAAGATTGTCAGTTTATGGGATATTATTGCCAAATCTGTATTATGTTGAATGGAACATCATATCTAATTTTGTAAAGGTAGTGGCGCTCGTAGCAATGTCACGTGTCAGATATATAAAAAATATGTTTTTAACGATCATAAATATGGCACCTCACAGTATAACATCAAATAATACTAAAAGCTATGAATCAAGAGATTTAAAAGGCAACAAATTGTAACTTTTTTTTCAATATAGGTAATGTGGTAATTTGGTAATGCAACAGCTATGTGATATACAACATTTTATTGATACATTTGACTGATCAACTAATTAAAGTTACTTTTTTACCCCCATTTCTGGTGCCCCTTCATTAATATATCAATACCTATATTTCCTAGGAAATATTCCCCCCACCCTGAAAAATCTCCCGCCATAATTCGTTTTAAAACTCTACTGTATTATTAAGTGAACTTTATATATAATCTGTTGTTACATGACATTTAAAATAAATAATCAAACATTAATATATCGATACTATCATTTTTCAAAAAGGTTGGTCTCAACCCTACTTTGTTACATTATTCAGTATACTTTGATTGCATATCACACGTTCCAACATACATATATGAAAATAAATATATGAATATATATAAATGAACAGTACAAATTTATTATGATATGATAGGGAATGATAATGAAAAGCACTGTGTAATATATATATAATTTTGCAAGGCATATATTGGGGATCTGGAATAGTGAAAAGCAGGTTTTGACTCCACCAGGAATCGAACTCGGGACCTATATTAAACTGCTTTTCACCATTCCAGATTCCCAACATATGCCTTGCAAAATTATATATATATATTATACATATATTGTTTAGTCAAATAAAATACAATGTACAGTAGGAATAATTTACTGTCAAAGAAACATGTTGAATCTTTATTTCTATTAGTTAAAGAAATGCAGGACAGGTTTATCAGTTATGTTCAATGGAACATTGCATAAATTTGAAGAAAAATGCTTTCAGGCAAACAAGGGTGGAACGTCCTCTGGTTAAATTTTAGAAAATAACCACATTACCTATTTTTCCAAAATTTAACCACACCTTGAGGACGTTCCTCCTTTGTTTACATGAA
Organism: Molpadia intermedia; assembly: GCA_027574765.1. Taxonomy (NCBI): domain Eukaryota; kingdom Metazoa; phylum Echinodermata; class Holothuroidea; order Molpadida; family Molpadiidae; genus Molpadia; species Molpadia intermedia. The sequence goes on from JAODAF010000007.1 coordinate 157,325, forward strand.
AGCATTGAAGAAGAAACTTTTTTCTTCAAATTTATTCTTTTAGTTAAAGAAATGCAGGACAGTTTTATCAGTTATGTTCAATGAAAAATTGCATAATGCAACAGATATGTGATATACAACATTTTCTTACCCCCATTTCTGGCGCCCCTTCATTAAGATATTGATACCATCATTTTTCAAAAGGGTTGGTCTCAACCCTACCTTGTTACATGATATACCACATTACTTGGATTGCTTACAATTGAGACAAGCATTGATTGCATATCACATGTTCCAACAGACATGCAATATGACAATTCACATTGCATTTCTGGCACTCCTTCATTGACCGACTAACCTGTATAAGCTATCATACACAAAAACATGACCTGGTTTACACCCAATAGTTGAAATAACAACCCAGTGGTTCTTGTTAGCATTGTACACTTGGATGAACTCTTGTGGCAGAACTTCAAACTGGAGATTATCCACTAAGCATGTGTCCTGTAAGCCATGTACAGTTGGGTACTGACCCCTTATGAGGGCCTGAGCAGCATTAACGTCAATGTCACATAGCCAGTACCGACATTTGTTTATGTCCCTCAACTGGCGTTTCTGAACTGCCTCAACTTTGGTTGTGCTGATGGCTTGTAGGTATGGTCAGTGTACTCCCCTGTGATGATACAATCTGCCTCGTCCTCCTTTGTGTCTACCCTGTGTGGCTGATCATCTGTAGGTATGGTCAGTGTACTCCCCTGTGATGATAAAATCTGCCTCGTCCTCCTTTGAGTCTACCCTGTGTGGCTGATCATCTTATCTTCCGTTTCTTTGACCCTGCCTCAGTCATGTTTGCTGCTTCCTCATCTGTTGTCACACTGATGCTTGCAATACACTTTCAGTCTGCTTGCATTGACTGTTTTCTTCAAAACAACTCCATCATGTTCTATCCTGTACACACCCTTCTTAACCTCACCATGTATCTTGTATGGGACTGTGTACCATGCTGCCATCTTACCGCCACATCTGTTCTGGTTCTTCACCACCTCCATCAGTACTTCGCACCCTTTGAATACCTTGGGGTTACAATGCTTGTCATTATTACGTTAAGTTTCTGTCTTGCCAGGGCAGTACCTAAATTCTTCATGGCTGTATCTGCTGCTGCTTGACAGAGATTTCCAGTGATTTGATCCTAGCCTCCATGGTAACTTCATTTGTTTCTGTCCCTGTCCTTTCACTGCTGCATTCATCATCACTTTTTTCAACCATCAAATCGACTGATAGACATGGCTGACAGCCATAGAGGAGGTAGAATGGGCTGTATCCAGTAGATGCATGCGGTGTGCGGTAATTAAGCTATAAATAAAACACTGTCCAAGATGTCGGCCCACTCATCCTGATTCTCAAGATATTTCAGAAGAACATTCTGCGTGGTCTGATTTTGCTTTTCCGCCAAGCCGTTGCACTGGCTCTTGTTATTCGATGGTCAACCCCAGTGAATCTATGGAGTTCTTCCGAGACATGGTTTACAAACTACCGACCCTGATCAGACAGCTGTATCTGGGGACAACCATGTCTACAGATAATTTGGAATATAAATTGGGCAACCTCTGTGGCACTCTTAGTCTTCAGTGGCTCAGACTCTACCCACTTGGTATAAGCACAAATCGCTGTAGCGAAATTAATATTCATAGCCTTTCTTTGTCTTGGGTAGTGGGGCCGACTAGGTCAATTCCAATGCGCTGGAAAGCCTCCGGTTTCACTGGCAGTGGTTGCAGTTCTCCTCGAACTTTCCTTTGAATGCTTTATTGACTCTCTGACATACGTTGCAGGTCTTCAAGAAATTCTGGACATCTTTAGTAATTGTGGGCCAGTAAAACTTCTCCTTAAAAGCTTGGACACTATTACCATGGTTATCAAAGTTAATTCAAAATTAATTAATATCTTAATTAATTAATTATGAATAAATTAAATAATTAATAAATTAATTACTTCATTAATTTTGTCATGTGTAGAAGATAATTGGTACTTTGCATGTGATGTGGTATTATACTATTGTAGGCATTGTCTTCTTTAAAGGTACGGTCTTTGGAAACTGAAAACATATTTGTTATTTCTCACAAAAAGACAAAAGAAACTTTAACAGCTAATCCTCCAAATTAAGTTTTTAACAAGTCTTTGTTTAAATTTATATTATAATAAAATACTGCATACATTATTTGCATTCTTTATACAGGTACATATATATATATATATATAATATAAAAAAAATTGTTTTTAATCAAGTAAGAACTTTAAATGTATTTATTCAAAGTAAAGAGAATTTAAATAACAGCCAAACACAAAGAAGAATGTTTCATTGCTATTTTTATAAAAGATGTGCTTAAATACCCTTTCAAAACACAACCTCCCAGAACCAGAGTTCGCTGCATAGTTTCCATGTAGTCATCCCTGTGGTCATCCGTGTAGTCATCCATGAAGTCATCCATGTAGTCATCCACGTAGTCATCCATGTAGTCATCCACGTAGTCATCCGTGTAGTCATCCGTGAAGTCAACTGTGAAGTCATCCGTGTAGTCATCCGTGTAGTCATCCGTGAAGTCATCCGTGAAGTCATCCGTGTAGTCATCCGTGTAGTCATCCATGTAGTCATCCCTGTGGTCATCCGTGTAGTCATCCGTGAAGTCATCCCTGTAGTCATCCACGTAGTCATCCGTGTAGTCATCCGTGAAGTCATCCATGTAGTCATTCGTGTAGTCATCCATGTAGTCATCCATGTAGTCATCCGTGTAGTCATCCGTGAAGTCAACCGTGAAGTCATCCGTGTAGTCATCCGTGTAGTCATCCATGTAGTCATCTGCACCTTCACCCTACAGGTTGGAGCATGGCACTTCAAGAGTGTTTCGCTTTACATTCAATCTCCCCTTTCAAAACCGATGTCATTCATTGTGTACTGTATGGCTACTTCAGTGCAGCTGTTTTACAGTGGTGACAAACATATTCTTGCTTTTTGAAGATTGTTTAATTGGTTTGTGGTATTAGTAGGATTTATTTACAAATTTATTGACAAATTCAACAATGTACTGTTTCTGGGAGATAAAGCTATGGTAGAATCATTTATTGCCAGCTCAATCATGTACAGATCCTGGGAGATTAGGCTATGGTAAAATCCTTTATTGTTCAGATCACCATGTACAGGTTCTGGGAGATAAAGCTATGGTAGAATCCTCTGACCAGTTCAACCATGTATTGTTTCCAGGAGATAAGGCTACATGAGAGAATCCTCTACTCTATTGACTAGTTCAACCATGTACTGGTTCTGGGAGATCAGGTTATGATAGAATCCTTTATTGACCAGTTTAACCATGTACTGGTTCTGGGAGATCAGGTTATGATAGAATCCTTTATCGACCAGTTTAACCATGTACTGGTTCTGGGAGATATGTTATGATAGAATCCTTTATTGACCAGTTGAACCATGTTCTGGTTATTTGAGATCAGGTTATGATAGAATCCTCTACTGTATTGACTAGTTCAACCATGTACTGGTTCTGGGAGATCAGGTTATGATAGAACCTTTTAGTGACCATGCAGCTCAACCATGTGCTGGTTCTGGGAGAGTAGGCTATGATACCAGATTTAAGATGGTAAGCTGACACCAGGTGTGAGCATTATTGCAATGTTTTCATTGTTTGTGATTTAACCCCAAATACTTAATAACAGAATATTTAACAAATAGAACCAATTAGCACCAAAATGTGGTGCAACATATACCAAACATGTCACTTAGAAATGTGAACTGAGTCGAAAAAGCTCATTGACAATTGAGAGAAAATACTCTTGCATATAGGCTCATAATTTAAAAGAAGGAAATTAGTAAAAAAACAGAAAACCAAGAGGTTTTGTGTTTCCTTGCTTTTTTAAATGGCCAAATTATAGTATGGTACTGTGACCTTAGAAGTGAGGGATGAATTGGAATCATATAGCACTACTCAGGTGTTAAGTTTACTCACTATTGGAGTCAAACATACCAAGTATACATTGTATGCAAGTAGGCATTGTTGATTTAGCCTGATATAAA
>JAODAF010000007.1:202811-220844 GCA_027574765.1 Molpadia intermedia
TTTTTGTTTCTGTAATTTTTTACTGCTACTTGAGAATCCCAGGCGTCCCACCTGGGTTTTCAAGCATCCCGCCAGGTGGGATGCGTCCCACGGTTTGCGAACCGATGATTCTGTTTATAGTGTTGGTGTTACATGTTGCCATACAGGGAATGAATCAGGAATGGGACCCGTTGTTTCGTTGCTCCTATCATTATTACGTTCTCATGATCAATATTATGTGTGTATTCTTTGATTATACACACTCAACTACTGAACATGTGGGCTATTTGACAGAATTTGGAGTCGTTGGAGTCGTTAGACTCGGGCAGCTTTAATACTCAGACTACCTTCAAGTATTCACCAGTATGTTGAAAACAGTGACATTCTCATTAAAATATTTAACATATAATTCAAAATATTGTATATACTTCACCCAATTCTCATTAAAATGAGTTTCCCAATAAATATGACAATTAATTTTTTTATCTGAACAGACATTCTACCCCGAAAGTAGGATTTGGATGAAACCGGAAATCACTCTGATCACAGGTATGACCAAGGCAGGCATGCTTTCAGCCATTTAGTTTAATACTATCCACTAGTAATGTACAGTGTACATATACAGGAAGCTGGTGGCAAAAATGTTAATGTTGTGCAGGATGTGGCACTTGGCAGAACACTGACTCATGAATCATGTCGCGCCACACTAGCGCCGCCGTATAAACGACAACAACTCATGTGAGCCAATGTTGAACATAGTCATGTCCTCTCGACATACACATTAAGGTTCACATAACAGCCTAGAACATCAGACCACATACCAACACCCCAGATCACGTCTCAGACTGCCCTTTGACCAGCAAGCTTCCAAACAGTTTTTTCCAAAGGTCAACTGGTTGACATTGGCATTGGCGGCATTGTAATGTGCTTCCTGATAGGCATAATGAATGTGCTGGCATTGACTCACACTGGACTGTGTACAGCAGTCACAGACGATTATCTGGGAATACAATCAACTGCATATAGTGATAAGCTGGGCTCTGCATACAAAATCATGCAACGACATTGACTATCTTCAACAATTAAGTAAGACATGTGACTACAGTTGATTATATTCAAGCTTATCATGAATGTACATTTGGGAAATGTAATGTGAATAAAAGAACTCAGCCACACCAACTGTTAATGCAGGACTGAACAACAAGGGCATGCTGTATATATGCACAATATTTAGGTCTTTTGTCCTATTCATGTATGCACAAAACGGCTGTCACTTTTTGTCATTAGAATCATTGGGAGCTTAAAACATATAACTACATGTACATTTCAGTTCTTCTGGAACAACATGAAAGGTTGATGGATGTAGCATTTAGTATAAAAATAGCCAGCTTTACAAAAGGTTCTTATATTCAGCAGTTTACACAAAACATCACCTTTATGCTAATGAATAAAGCTAAATTCAGCACTCGAAACCTGCTTAGTTTAAGCTACTATGATGACTTAGGAATATGATAGAAGGAATATGATAGAAGGAATAATGTATCTTACACAATTTGCTATGATACATTAATGCTCTGAACATATTTATAAATAGACAAAGTAACAGCAAAATCTGAAGCGAGCCATAATTGGCTGTGTCATAGTTTGTCAGCAAGCTTAGGCAACAACTATCCATACATACTTATTGATTGCCATGTTGCTACAAATACATGAACAAAATGATGAAGTTGTATGTGGCATCTCGTGACTCCCTCTTTAAAGAAAACTATTGGTGGGAGGAATACAGTTTAGTCTGAATATGGATATGCTGGCAAGGAGTAAGAAAGATTTCTCCATTTAAATATGAACTTGACCCATATATCTTGAAAGTTTCCATATATGGTTTAATTAATGAACCTCTAGATGCTAATACTTGCCTTATACTTCCAGGCTCAATATTCCTGGAGGGCAGTGGCATAACTAGAGGGGGGCAGGGGGGCTTTAGCCCCCCCAAAAGGAAATGTCAGTTGCTCAAAGCCGCACTTAAACACAAATTTTGCCCCCTCTCTCAATACCTTTGCCCACTTCAGCCCCCCCCCCAGATGGAAATGTCTAGTTATGCCACTGGTCTGATACCAAGCCAATACAGGTAGGCTCTAGGATAGTAAAGCCAGTGACACCTAAAATGCATACTTATACCTGATGCAACTCACTTTGACAATTTATTATAGAGAAATGTGTCGGTAGTGTACAGTTCACAAGTCACATGATGAAGGCATAGTCATAGTCCCTGCTCATAGTCCCTGCTTTACACTAGATTCAGTTTCAGATCTTACTGATATAAATGTGTCCTGTGGTACCAGGTTTAAAGCTATCAAGATATCATAAGGAATGCTTTTACATTAAATCCATTTTCCTTATCAGATTTAATGACATTACTTGGAGACAATGTACCCCAGGATATCAACCTATGTTGTGGTTTTAGTTTTACACATGATTGAATAAAAACCAACAGTTTGTAATAGAAAACCGAATGTATTAGGCAAGAGAAGAAAAGAAAAAGGTTTTCAGTCCTAGTAAGTAACAACAGCAGATGGTTCTACAACATCTGTATTTACAGTACTGGGCTTGCCTGCAGTATAATATACCATTATTCTCCTTTTATACTGACGCCACCTTGTATCTCCCCATAATTATGGTAGTTTTTAGCTCATACCAGCTCATATAAGGCTGTCTGTCCGTCTGTTTGTCTGTTGCTCAGTCAGACTGTCTCTCAATACACATTACCCTGATGTTGGTCAGTTAGGTAAGTTGATGTTTTTCCTTTTACTCCTTACTACTTTTTCAAGGTTTTGATATTCTTAATTTGCCTGTAATCTTTGCTCTTGTTGCCAGCTCATAGAGCTGTCCATAGCAAGCATTCTTCTGTGTTTAGCTCATATTATGGAATGGTGATCAGCAACTGTTGATGCAGAAACCAACATCTGTGGCAGCAACTTCATAATGAACAAGTTACAGTCAAATTGCATTCTGAAAGAAGATCTTGACATTTTCCTGACTCAAGATTGATTTCCCAGTTATTAGGATTTAGAATAGATAAATCAGGACAGTTAAAGGGACTCACAAATGATTTAATGGAGTGAAGTAGTAGAGTTTTATTGGTGTTCAGTATGCATATTACAGTTGTGACATCAAGTTAATAGGAATGATTGATATAGCTTATTTTCATATTGATATGTAGCCTTACATTTATTGCAAGATTGATATATAAATTGACTATTTAACCAAGTTACATAACCCACAGACAGTACACTAAGCTTGGGCACCCGACATGTTAATTTCTAGCCTTGTGGAAACTTGTTCTATGTGTATGATTGTTGTAGAAAGTATCACTCATATGAAGAAAGCATACTGTAGTATGATTGTAAAGAATCACACCGTTGCTATGTTACTCATAATTATAACAATAAGATTTGTTGTTCTGTCTATGTATTAGTATGTAACTTCTATTCAGTGATTCTTCAGAGGCCACTTCTAAAGCGAAGAAATTTAAATACTGGTAGCCTAGTAGTACGAATTTGTTTTCCTCAAATTTCCGGGACAGCCACTATAGGGTACTAACCAGACCCATATTATTTTGCTTACAATTTTTTTTTTCTGATCCACTCAGGGATTTTTGGATGCTTAGAATTGCCGAATATAATCAAGGGACACTCACATTGAGTGAAACATTCACCATAAAATTACTGTAAGCAGTTGATATTGAGCATGATATTATTTATGACATTTATATCTGCAGAGGATCTGAGGGGTTAAATAAACTGTATATAAAATGTGTTTCTTAGACTTAAATGTACCTTTTTACTTGTACTTCTGCACTAATATTGCACAGTGTACACATCTGCACATGATGTCACATTTGGAAGCACATAGGTTCAGATTGTCCAATCTTAATAGATCATTCTGTGAAGATGGGGTATTCCAAATATACTTAGTACTCTCATTACTGCATGGACTGCATTTTGAGCAGCCATCATTAAAGATACAGTATACTATGTTCCTTGCATTGATTGGCAGTTTGCACCAAATGATCTGTGTAAACAAGATTCTTATGTCGCCCTCTTTTTACCATGAACAGTAATCTTCCACATAGTTCCATCTAGTTAAGCCTACAATACTGTAATCACCATCTTGGTTACACATGCTTTCGGTCCATTGTTCATTTTGGGTTCCGTTGTCGTAGGCTCAGGAACCTATGCAATCATGATGACATGTATTTACAGCGCTTACTAACTTACCTTGTTGATATAGCATATATTCCTAGCCACTAGCCTTATTATGTGTGTATTGTTTGAACAAGGTATTTCAATAATGACATCATTACTTGGCAGGTAGTTTGGTTGATGTTAGGTATGTACTCGGGTTACAAGTATTTTACATATCATTAATATGCATGAGTGGGCAGGACTAATATCAATTATTTCTTGTATTCTCAGAACTTTAAGTTTATTGCACTGTTTTGTTTAATAGTTTCCAATCTTCTGTAAATCTTTCCACACATTGGGGCATTGGAACCTCAATGCATTTTGATGTTCTGGTTTGTACCAGCTTTCGTTAATATACAATTTTGTAGTCATTGACCATTCCACGCTATGTTGGCTTTACCAGTTGCCATAGCAAATATATCATGTGTTTATCATGTTTTTCCAGTCACAAGAGGTCACATTCTAACAACAAATGGTACTAATTGGTATACAGACATCCAATTTCATAAGTCAAATATACTCATTTTGTGTAAAACCTCCTAAACTGCTTTAACCAATTAATTTCAGACTTGGTATTTAGGTACATGTACCTCATGACCAAACTCACAGACCTACAGGATGAAGGTTCAAATGTTAATAAAAATTAATATGAGGATAAGTCAATTATTTTGATATTATAGATATTAGAGATGATCTTTAATATTTCACTTGATAAGATGGTTTCCATTACAAGCAGACTGTGTTCTTCTTCATTGATTCCTCATCTGCAAATTAATATGTCTATTAAGCTGCTCCTTAACGTCACCAAACATAATTGATGACTTCGATGAGAAAAAAAATCTCCTGCCACAAATTAGAAGACAAGATGTGACAAGCTATGGGTTATTATGCTTGCCAACTATAGAGTAATCAGCAAGAGCTCTGTGTTATATGTCAACACCACTTGCAGTTTCTTTTGAACAGACACATTTCTTTCTTTTTTACTGTTTTCATGAGTGGCCAGTGCAGACAATTCTTGCATAATTGCATTTCCAACTGTGAAGCAATTTCACACCACAATATTGACTAATTGGGGCCCCTTTTCTCCCCAAAAGTTTATCTAAATAACATTAGTTCATGTGTGTGACAAAATTTTAACTGCATTGCATAGTATGGTATGCCATTTAATGCTTTACCCCAGAAGGTGGTGTGAAGTGATTGACAGTTAATTTGTTTCCATTGTGTTTGTAAGCTAGTGAATTTGTGCGAATCAGATTGTGGTCTGATATCGAACCGGAAAAAGGCTCCAGAATGTCTCTCTAATTAGCATTAATCCAACCTACCACCCTAATCTTGGAAGGAAAAATCACATTTACCTCCTACTGTACCGGCCGACAAAATCATGATTTATGACCAAGTAGATGTCTCCTTTATTCCTTTCATGATTCTATTAAACAAAATTAAGTTTTAAATTGCTATTACAAATTTTCAATTTGATTTAAAAAGCTATCTAAAAACTACACTATGACAGTATTTTTCTTTTCTGTATGTTTTGGAGATTTTTTTATTTTTATTTTCAGGTCAAACTGGTTGTTCCAAACAGTACTGCTGGACTTATCATTGGTAAAGGTGGTGCAATGATTAAGACAATTATGGAGCAAAGTGGGGCAAGAGTCCAAATATCCCAGAAGTCAGAAGGAGTGACTTTATCAGAAAGAGTAATCACAATCACGGGGGAGCTAGATGCAGACTTGAAGGCCTTGTCTTTCATCATCGCCAAAGTGCAAGAAGACCCTCAAAGTGGAAGTTGCAACAATCTCAGTTACGCGACTGTGACTGGGCCTGTGGCTAATGCTAATCCTACTGGATCACCATTTGCAGAAACCATTCCAGGCATAGCAACCAATCTGGCTGCTGCAGCTGCCTCTCTTGGCAAAAGTCAAATTCATAGCCCTGTTGGTGCACCAGGTGCCAGTGCAATCCCACAAAATGCTCTCCCCTCAGGTCAAATTTCTTTAACTCCTTCCTTATACAGAATACCGAGCAGTCTGCCTAATACACATAGCATACCCACAAGTGAACCAAACCATTTAAACCCGGCCTTTACTTCACATCTTGGTGGTTACACCTTCCCAAATTTTGGGACACTTGGAGGACTTCCATTTGGTGGTGCAACGAACCCATTACTTGGGGCCACAGCACCTTTACCTCATATGCTTCCATCCGGACTGATCAGTCCCTACCACTACGCTTTCCCACCAACAGCTACCGCTACACATACAGCAGCCGCAATAGCAGCTGCAGCAGCCGCCGCAGCGGCACCTAAGACATATCCTTCTGCATCTTCCCCAACAACACTCCTAGAGCAAACATTTACCGGCTCGAGCTCACCTAATACCACCATGGCTGCCACACCAGTTACCTTTACTATGCCCTCCACCCATATTCCTTCAGGCCATGAGACACTCATGCAAGGATTGCCATTTTCTTCTCTGACTGCAGCATCAATTCAAGCTTTCCCTGGGGTTGCCTTACCAACTGAATCCCCTAGTAGTGTAGCAAAAGAGACTATTGTAGAAGTGGAAGTCCCTGAATCCTTAGTTGGGGCAATATTAGGTAAAAGTGGGAGGACCCTGGTAGAATTCCAAAATTATTCTGGGGCTAAGATACAGATATCTAAAAAGGGGGAATTTGTGCCTGGTACCAGAAACAGGAAAGTAACAATCAAAGGTTCTTTGTCATCAACACACACTGCTCATTTCCTAGTGACACAAAGAGTTGCACAGGAAGAGCAGAACAGGGCCTTAAAAGGAACAACTTAAGTGTTGAATCATGATGGAATGAACTCAGCAAAATTATCACCAAAGCTTTTTTTCCAGATCCTTGTAAAATGGTGCCTTGACAAATGATGTATGATCTCTTGAAGCAACTCTACTTTTCAAAGAGATGCATCTTGATCTATTCAGTCTTTCGATATTCTCTAAAATCTTTATCTAGGAATGAATTAGTTCTAGCATTTTTTATGGACCTCTGTAAGAGACATAAAGAGTGATGTATTGAGGAGCTTTCAGAAACAGGTAGGCAGATTGCTAAAGTTGAAATTTTAACTTTTCTTTATTTCTTTTATTGAAAATATTAAAAAAAGAACAATGCCTGTCATGAAAATGACAGCAGTTATCATCCATGGTGAAGTTTTCACTCAATCATATTTTTCATTTTGTTATTTTTTGGTGCAAATGTACGTACTTTGAACACTAAACCAAAAATCACTCTCATGTAATGCAGCTATTAAAAAGTACTACCATCAGTGTACATCATGGAATATAGATTATTCATAATGCATGCAATTTCCTGCATAGCTCTATCCCCTTTATTCCGCACATAATATTCATATGGAGAGGTACATACTCCCTCATCATGGTGCTGTCAGAGTGAAGTTACTGTCATTCATTTCCGTTCAGCACAATATGTATGTCAAACTTCAAAAAATGACTCTAATAACACATTGATTTATTAAAAATTCAAGAAATATGCATATTTTTCTGTACACTTCATGCAAATTAGGTAAATTGAGATTAAGTTCCTTGTTATCTTTAATCAAATTTACGGAAGCTTTCTTCAAAACATTAAGATGAATTATATCCCACCTCAATTATAGAATTATGTGCAATTGTGATAGTTTCCAGAGAAATTAAGTTGATGATAGTGTCTTTTTGATTATTTTAATTTATGTACTCAGGAGGCAGAAAAGACATTTGCCTTCAGTATTTTCTTGACTTTGTCATAGACTCTATATTATAAAAAATATCTTATGTAAATAGAGAAGACAATCAATCAAAAAAGAAAAAAAGAATGAAATAAACAACAAGAAATTTGTCAAGTTGTAAGAAAACATCCAATCATTTGTAAGAAATATGATCATGAAAATTATTAGATCTTTTTATGTTTTTTTCCCTTTTCTTGAAACTTTATATTAGTCTATTTTAATATCAGTTGTTAACGCTAAGAGATGTGCCTCTTTGGAAACCAATCTGCCTGTTTCTGTCATCGTCGCTCTCACAAATATGTTTATTCATTCCACTCTTCATCCACCATTGATTCACACTGGTTGTAATTCCATATTAACAATTTTAAAGATTGTTCTTCCCATAATCTCACTCATGTTTCACATACTTTTTTCTTCATACCATTTGCTTGTTTCATGTTATTAACAATAAAACTTGTTTTTTGTGTTTAACTGTTGTGTATGTAAAAATTCCAGGGCTGTTGGCATTATTCACATAATTAGGTTACACAGTGTTTTGATTTTCATTTAGTGAAAGTTGTGTAGCCATCATATTTAATCGTAAGCAGAGAAGGTGACCCACCCTTTGTAAAACATTTTTCAGGTCACCCATGTGCAAAATTGAGCCAATTTATTGTAGATGAATTGGATGGGTTCAGTCAGATTGATTGGTGTCTAATAAATGAAACTGGCTAATGGATTAAAATTCATTTGATGTAAAGAAATTTACAAACTAATCAGCTTTGATAGTAAATGTTATTGATTGGTTAATGTTGTCAAAAAGTGTGTCTTTTGTTTTAATGAAGAACCCAAAGATAATTATGCTTACATTGCCTAATTTGCATAACGTTGCATCCAGCAGTCCCACTTGACAGATGTTTCTCATGAATGACTTCATGTAAAAATCAGTGTCAGGTGGGTGCATTTATAATCAGTGTTGATCTCAATTAGCCACTTTCAAGACACTTGTGTGTTACTTACCACATGTAGCCAATGTCATGTTTGGTTTTCCATGCCACAGCACATTGTGTGGTATTGTGTGTATGTCCGCTGAAATGATAATATAAGAAGCTCTGCATTTTGCTGAAATTATCTAGATGGAATTTATCCTTTTGAAAAAGGTAAAAGGATGACTGTTTTCCAAGATGGGAATTTTATACCAATAGATGATTTGATCCATCTTTCCAAATAATCAAGATAAAATTAAATAAAATAAGTGCTCTGTTGGGTGTGTTCTGTGTTGATGCAAAGGGGACTGAACATTGCTGAAATATTTCCAGCAAAAACGAAAAGGGATGGTGTGTTAGTACTAACTTACTAAGCAACCGATAAGGTGCCTATACACATTTCCATGGTGCTTTATATTTTATTATCCACATTAACCTGTGCCATGCACTACTATGTTGTTTTGTCTTTCATCTTCATCCCACCTTAGCAGAATTCTTTAACAACAAAAACAATCAACAGAAAGGTGTTTATGCAGTGTGGGTGTCTATTCTTAAAATGTGAAAAGGTGAAAGTTTAAACCACCTACCCTATTCATCTAGATTGCTTTAAATGAACTGGGAAATGTGGATGCATACATTGCAAATAGCAACTAATGAATGAAACATTAAGGAGCTACGGGCAATAACCTTTCACTACACCTTTATATTACTACTAATCAGGATTTGAACTTTTTTTTGGAGTGGTTTGTTTAGGAAATTTCTTGTGGAATTATTGGACAGTTGTAAGTAAACATGTGCCACATTTGGTTAGAAGACATTTGGATTCAGCTAACAACTAATCAGTGTAGGTTTGTGTATACGTTTCAGTGTAAGAAAATATAATGGATATAATCAGAATAGCTTTGGCATGAGTAAGATTTCAACCCTCAGGTAATGTAAGGTTTTCATGCTGTTGATTTGTTGTGAAAATAATTCGACTCACAAACTATGAATTACAAGTTTGGCAGTGTTAATTATCATTGACTTTCCTAATTGTAAATAATTTTTGTACATTTTGAATATGAGGTAGAGTTTCTAGTGATTTTCTTTCTTTGATATTGCAACTATGGGTCAATAGACAAACTGTTTAATATAAATAGATATTAAACACTTGTGATAGTTGAAAATCATGTATGTATTTTTACATAATTCATTATAAAGTTATTCCTTCTAGTGATGCATATGTCTTGAGTGTTTATAGTCGTATTGTACATCATTATTAAATTGTTGTTAGTAAATGATGTAAGGATGTCCACATGCATTTTTGTCTGATAAAAAAGAATCTCATACTGTCAGGGAACAGAATTAAAAGTCCTTTCCAGACATGATGTTGCATTCAACAAGCACATTATTTCAAACAATGTGCAGCATCTTACTTGTATAATTTTTTGCATATTTGTTTTGTTTCTCAAAATTAAAAGAAATTGTGCCAAAAATATAGAGAAACCTTAATGAGAGTTTGATTGTTGATTGATTACAAATTCATTGCTTTGTATTGGTAAGGTTTGTAAGTTAAAACAAAACAAAGTGAAATTTAAAGTTGTGAAAACTCTCCAAATAGTGCTAGTAGTGCCAGAACATAACTTTTGCCTTAATGTGTGCCTAAATCTCATGCCACTCACAAATGTTCCTTTTGTAGACTATGATTGCATATTCAAGATATTCAATTGAAAAGCTACTTTTTATTTTAAAAGCACTGTTCACCTGATGAATGCATGATAACCATGGAACTTTAGATATAAATATTTGGATTAAGTCTAACAGCATGAAATGATAATCTCATCCAAATTTGGTTTTATCCAATGAAAACCTCTGAGCTATTTAGTACTTCAATAACACAAGTTTCAGGAAACAAGTCTAACGAACAATAGAGATGGTTTTCCAATGGTTTTCCTTGTTGAAGGAAATATTAGATAACTCTTATGGTCACCAGTTCGATAACATATCATATCACTGATGTGTGTCCGAATAATTTGATAATTTCACTGTCAGAAAAAGTATTGATCCAAACAGTGTTGTTGTTGACATAAGTACTGTAGGCCTAATACGCTTATCTTATAGCATGTTTCATATTGAAGCAATATGAAGGCTGGTGGTACCTTTTCTTACTTTAGAACTTGATTGCAGTAGGATAGTAACATCTAAGAATAACTAGCCCATATTTTCAACAATTATTATTTAAAATTTATATTTTTTGACTTTGTTCATTACAAATTGGACACCAAAAATTACAATTATTTTTTACAGTTAAACAACCTCTTGTGGAGGAGGTTGGTTGCATTTGCCTTTAGTATGAAAGTATATATCCTCTTACATCATTAGTCAAAATGCAACCCTCATTGGACAACAATGGGAAATGTATTTTACCGATGTATTTCTATTAAATTACTAAGAAAAGTCATTGCTTTCATTTTACTAGATCATTTTCATTATCCATGGTGTGGTTCATTTTGTTTTATTGTTTGTGTCATTTTGTTTATATTTAATCATCAGCTTACATCTGTCAGTTATCATGCCTGCTTGGTTTCTTGTGAGGCAGATCTCTTTGCTCCATATTGTTTTGTTTTTAATTCACAATTATGTTGTCCAATCTGTACATATATAAACCTAACTTAATTTCTAAGAAAAGAGAGTATAAATTAGTATTGATCTAGTTATTTGCAGAAGTGAGATCATTTGGTTGCTAACATATTTTTCTTCATTGTTTTGACTTCTAAGAATAAGAATTCTTCTATATGTCATATAGTGGTGCTACTGAAAGAAAGTTAAAATTATATAGACATTTTGTTGTGAGGGGGAAAATGACAAAGCACCTTTTTGATATGATTTGATAAAGAGCATGTACATTTTATACAGTTGCATAACGTTCACTGTTGTAACAAGCTATGGTTCAATCATGGGCTTTCCTTATTAATTTCAATCATTCTCCAAATAAGAAACAAAATAACTGGTATTTTCTGTGCTGCTCATTTTGTAAGTGCTAGCTAGTGGTCATTTTCTCTCACATTGCTTTTTGATTTTCCCCTCCTTGCCACAAATATTGACAGTCACGTAGTCTGCACTTCCATGGCTGATGCCTTGAGCCAGCTTTTTAATCACTCATGATTGACAGAACTATTTTTGTTTCCTCAGCACAGTACATGAAATCATTACCCATTCTCATATGTTTAAACCATTATTGCATACATTGTATGGAAAACATTGTTGCTTCTGTATTTCTTTCAACTTGATATCATGTGTCTTGTGTGTTCTTTTCCTTCTTCATCGAACATTGCCGGGCACGCATGTTAAGATTAGTGCCATTTTAATATATTTTTATGTATATTTATACATATATATATAATATATATATACTTTGCAAAGCCAGCCCTCGTGACCACCTATTGGATTCAGCATCATTACTGGTTCTCATTGGACAAACTTACACACATAACCCCTTGGTGTGGGCATCCACCCTTATCATTACACAATTATATCAACTTATAGCAATATCTGATGCCAGTTTCTTCATCACTGAATATGCTTTTCTTTTGTGTTTATTAAAGAGCATAAAAGGTGAATAAGAATGTTACAAAACTCAACCCATGTTGTAAACACATCACACTAGATGTCATACTTTGCATGCACATATAACTCCAAAGCACCTGCATGATACATTTACTTCACTAAATCTATTATGATAACCATCCCTACTCTTTGATCAGTCTTCTACGATCACCCAGGGTACCATACTAAATCATCATGTACTACCACTACCAACAAAAATCGTCCAAATGACATCTTCGTGTGTGTAAAATTCAACAAGCCTATCTTAGAATGAAATTACTATAGCGGTTGATGTGTTACCATCCTCTCTGACATCGAAATTTTCATTAATAATTCTGGCATCAGTCCTTGTACATAACATAGCAAATGTGTAGAAATTCCATTCATGTGGTCAATTTTATTTTTCATTATTCCATGTAGCAGCACATATAGATGGCTGAAAAAAACTCGTGGATATTTGAAAACCCAAACAGCATCGCTTCTAAAATGTCACCTTGATTAACCAATTGTCCATGAATGCTTGCCGTCCACCGCCTCTTACTAACTCTCTAACATTTGATGATTTGTATCTAGGAACAAAATTCTCTATCAGGCCTCGATCAAAGTCTCTACTTCACACAGTGTGTTAATTTGTTTGAAGAAAGCATGACGTCAGCACATCGACGCATGAAATTCTTCCCATCGTTGCTCCTAGTCTTGTAGATGCTTGACTAAGTGGTGTAAAGTTGATGCTATCTCCACCAATATCGGATAAATCGGAAACATTTCCAGCTAACTCAATTATTAACATTTTACTCAATCAACGACCATGAATTGTGACAAAGTTGACAGTTCTAAGCCAAGAGATAACTTTACCGTGCACCCATTTGCTGCTTCAAATTAAGCAGCGTGTCAACCTTCCCCTCACACGTATTAACCTCACGATGTCCATTTTATGTTTTGCGTTGCCTTGCGTACATATACACTTACCTTGCCTATATTGCCCAGAAATTTAAACAAATGCTACGGTACCACTAGTGGTATTTGAAGATGACTAATACTTCATATTTTGATATATTACCAAGTAGTTTTGTATGAACGCTCATTCCTGATGTTAGTGTGATGAAAAGCAGGAAAGTAATTTGTATATTCGGTAAATTGTTAATTTTGTGGAAGGAAAAATAATGTAATTATTTAAGCCGCACGGACGTTTCACATAATTTCACAACTTTTTTTGCAAAAAATCGTGGTATGCCAACAACAAGATATTTTAAATAATTGTGACTGCTTTCAAGAAGAAGACCAAAATGCCAATAATTTTCGGCTTAAAAACTCAACGAATTAAATATATATATAACCGTCTAAAATAACCTGAAAACGGCTCAAATTCTTGTTCTCTGTACTCATGGTTCAATGATACCTGCTAATTGATACTAATGTTTTATTCTCAATTCCTGACCATTTTCCTGCTTTTAGCTGTCATGTTTATCATGAAAATACTAACACGCTCTTTGTTTATTGTTTTACATAAATTGTTATGCAAGTTAATTTAGCAGCGTGCATTAGATGATTTGTAGTACACGGATGTAACCTTTTATGCCACATTCTGTTCCGAGTTCAACTTGAACCCAATCTTATCGCTAGTCTCTGCTTTTGACTAAAGTTTTATTTTACATTTTCCGTGTATATCCCAAAGTGTTCTTTTCTATGAGAGTTGCATGGTTTGACTTTCGGACTATAGTCATCATACATTGGATTCATTCATTATTGTGTTCACCTAATCTTTTCAACAGCGGTAGTATTTTCTCGAGTATATGTTCGTTTAGACGAGCTACTGTACCTCACACAATGCTACCCTTTCCTAACCCACCCTTTGAGTATTGTCACTGCTTTGGTGTGACCACCTTACACCTCTATTTTCACTGAAACACCTACCGCTTTAAGTTTGAAATTGCATGAGCTATAGACAAGATCAGCCATTTTTCACGACGCCCGTCAATTAATACACAAACATCACCCGTCTGGCTCGTGGGGAATGTATCCGAAAGTGACACATTTCAATCTCGTTTTCTTTACTGTTTCATGCAACTGCTAGAGTACATTTCTATTTTACATCCATGTATATGGGGGCCTATCCGGGAAGATATACTAACGATCAATCATCCATGTTACAAAAACATGTTTGCACCACCTGTGACCTTCATTGATAACTATTAACAACATCATAATCTACAAAAATTGTTAAACAAGCAGTTCATCTCAGGATTCTGTTCAGAGCAATATAAGAAAACGTGCAATATATCATATATTTTTGTACTTGAAAGAAATATATTTTTAAAATGATTTATATAAAGTATTTATTTATGGTCAGATGTAGTATTTGTCGCTGTCAAAATTAACTTTCATCAGTTGTGATGAAACACTTGACTTATTGGTAGGAATAACTTTCTACTAAAGCAGGATAAGGCATTTGATTTCAACCCGTCGTAAGATTAAATGAACACTTTACCCAATCTTTGCTTTGCCTAAAAAATAGTCATGGCGTACCGCCCTACTTGACGTGTAATTTACCCACACATGCTTGTCGTTTGTTCACTTTCAGAACAGTTCTCGCATAGCCAATTCTGTACAGTGCAACGTTGGTAGTCTACGACCTGCGTGATAGTTTTAAACATGGAGTTTATAAAGTAGCTACATAGTATACAGTTCTAGGATGTGTGCTACAGTTATTAGTAGGCTATATGATAGTTCGTATATACCTAAATTTAGCTAGACTTACTAGCCTACCCAAACGTCGATTTTTTGTACGTCTAACCTATGAGTACTGGGCACACTATATTTCATATTTTCTGTCCCCAACCTGCTGCATTTCAGACCCGGTGATGAATCCATTTGTGATGAATATCAGCTAATGAACGATACGATTAAAGTTTGTGACCAGAGATCTGTCTAGCCGTACATAATATTACAGTACAGTCACATGGTCAAGTGACGCGGTGTATGACCTGTGTGGGGCAGGTCATTCGCCTGGTCTTTACGGTGGCATATGCGCGCAATTTCTTAGAATACAAACCGGAGATAGCACGTATTGGGTGCCAACACTCTGTTTTGTTGTCTACCAAAAACCGTCAACGCGACATGTTCCAGATTTTTTTTCGATTTTGGTATTGAATATGCATAGATCGAATTATATACCTTATTACCCATAAAACGACGCCTTACTTTCTCGTAGAATTCAGCAAATAATAACACATCGATAGCCTACATTCTTTTATTGTGGATGAGAAGACTATATAGCCTACGGTCAAGGGCTAAAGAAGTGAATGAATCGAAACCAGCAACACTGCCCTGTTACTTTCATGTGCCCTAAGATATCGTATTGTAAACATACTATGAATGATACAAAGAAAATCTGCATTAATATCCAAATAGTTAGTTTGTTGCGCGTTTCCTATAAAAATTTAAATAATTCGCCATACTTGAAACTGAAGTATATAGTACGGTACGGTATATATTGGTACAGATATGATCGCGTGGATTACGTGATAACTAAAATACCTATACCGGACTTGTACCGTAATACCGTTGTGTGGTAGTTAGTACAGATATGATCGCCTGGATTACGTGATTACGAAAATCTTTATACCGGTATTGTAATACTGATCGCATGGTTTACGTGATAACCGAAATACCTATACCAATATCGTAACACTGTGTCAAAGTCAGTACAGATATGAGTGCATGCATGGATTACCTGATAATGAAAATATCTATCCTGTATCGTAATACTGCTGTGAAAGTAGTTATCTCTCAAGAAGCCCATATCGGAACAGGAAGTGTCTCAAATTGCATTCTTGTATGGTATTTACATGGTCCTAATAAATACTATTAAAAAGTAGGTCTATTTCGTTTACCTCTAACATTTGAAGTCGCCACATAGTCCTTTATAACACAGTTTTATCGCCGAGTTATCGGACCTGTAGGTTACCAAACAACATTGATTTGCACATCGAAACTGTTCCATTCACTGTTTTAGGCAGTAGCCTAGTTCCACACGGTTGTACTTTAACTTGCTCGTTAATCAAACCGGTGTCGTGACCAAATATGTATGAATATATGTAATATTGTGATACAACATGCATGAAAGACTGGAATATGTCTAAATAAATAACAAATAGTACCGGTCATAATAATACTCTTATGAAACCAAAGGAGGCTTTCCCTGCCCCTTCACTGCTTCACTTCCCCACACTACAGTGTATGCACGGGTGTCAATCTCATGGGGCAAGCCTCTGCCTTTTAATACAAAATCTCACATTGACATGGCAAAGAAAGGGGAATAATGTGTTTTATTACTACATTACGGTATGGCAATTTAAATTTAATTGAGAATTTTTACTTTGCATAAGTTTTACTTTCTCCAGGAAAGGTCAAATCCGCTGCTTTCAGCGACTTTCAGAAAACAGTTTTGTTTTGTAGCATAAACACCGGTATATTGTCACATTGTTTTCAATACTTATCGCAGTATATATGTTGGTTATTTAATTAAATTGTTGTTCATGATAAGACACTGCGAAGAATGAAGAGGACAGAGTCAATCGAACCTGTACGGGGAGAGTTCAGTCATGTAGTGCCATGAGAAATTGCTGGACTGGTTGGTTCTCACAAAACGTGGATGAGCACATGTGATTACAGAGATTATCTCGAATCATCGACTGTTCGAAACCCCCTTTCTGCGAGTCTACGCTGTTACATGTCATATATGAGACATACAAAGTAAGATTTAACGAGCTTGTATTGATAAGTTGAACCACTATGTCATTGTTTGGCTTCAAACCCTGTGTTCTGTCCATTTAAAATATCTACTCGTCGTTGTAGTCGTCGGGCGTCAACTATTCTACTCGACGTTGTGTTTGACGTCAGCTAGTAACATTGTCTTTCACGCTATTCAGACTTTGACAGAGATCATTCATGATATACGGCATTCAGACCCGACGTAATTGTACACGACTGAGAAGAAGGTCACTCATTGCCCAATAGGGCTGGCATGAGACCGTGGCTTGTTTCACATGCAGTTTTCTGTTCGAAAGGAAATGTACCCGTGCATTCAACTTTACGCGTGTCGGTGTGTATGTATGTAGTTGTTTGACTGGTCTTCAGAGGACCAGAACAAAAGAATTTCAAGGTCCTCGGAAATAATACAAAAGTTAGGGTCCGAAGTTCAAATGCAAAGGACATTTCAAAGTTGTCCTCTGACTTAATGTCATGATGACTAGTAGATGCAGATGTTCGTTTGATTTTTCAATCTCGATTCCATAATCATGCCAGCTGGTTATTGATGTTTGAGCATATGTTAGCTAAGCATCACACCTGCCTGACAACACAAGACTATATATATATATAGCTTTAACACATCAGGCTACAGAGAGCTGAAATGGAAATATTAATGAGTGGGCGGTGCCTAATGTAAAATTCATAAAATGTCTATAATATTGCAACCAAATGCCCGATTATCTTCATACTTGGTATGGTGATG
>JAODAF010000007.1:310570-324603 GCA_027574765.1 Molpadia intermedia
ATGGTAGAGACTTAAGAGGATTGACAAAAGACTAAATATACAATGATGCCAAACACACACCACCAAAATATTTTTCTCTGTAGGTTAGGCTAACCCTCTCCATAAAATGTATGTGTTAGGGTAAAAATCATTTGCTTGTAAATAAGTCTGCAGATGCTCCTCCTAAAGCAGAACATTTGGCATCACTGGCATTGTCCCCTGGACCCAGTGGGCCCAATGGATGGCCCTTCCACCTGCCATTGTAGAGATTCCTTACATTATCATATTATTAGGCCTATACCAGTTACTTTCCAGTCATGTTATTGGCTCTATGCAAATCAGTATGATGCTTAATATTATTTTAACTTACTGTTGTTAGTTTCTCTAGAGCAGTGAATCTATCTTCCTGGCCCCATAAAGCCTTCTCCAGGGCTTCATGTCTCTTGATGAGCTTTTCAACTTCATCAATTGATTGCTGAAAAGAAAACATACATGAAAGTTAACATTTGTGATTTGATTCTTTCCTTGGGACAAGTTGTTTCATATGATGTACAATACAATATTTACATTTCACCTACAATCCTAGACAACATTATCAGAACAAAGTTCAACAAGGTAGTGAAAAACTTGCACTACAAATGACAATCCTCTCTCTCAAACACTCACACCTTTTAATGATGGGTCACAAACTAAGTTAAATATGTTAGTAGGGCTATGAAGAGGGGAATCGGGCATCCCATTTATTATGTCACAGCAAGGATATTAAACAGTTACTTTCACTGATTGCACCCAAGGAAAACATAAAAGAGAACAACGATTCTTTCAGCAACATGACCAAGATGATGTTTCTTATGCTGACATATGTCCCAATGAAACAATGTATGTAACATACCAAAATCCCAATGAATCAATGTACAAAGAAACAAATAGTACATAATACAAAAGTCCCAATGAAACAATATACATAATACAAAAGTCCCAATGAAACGATGTACATAATACAAAAGTCCCAATGGAACAATGTACATAATACAAAAGTTCCAACAGAACAATGTACATAATACAGAAGTCTAAATAGAACAATGTACATAATACAAAAGTCCCAATGAAACATTGTACATAATACAAAAGTCCACTTTAACACACATTTTCTGGGACAAATAATTACAGGAGACAACAAACATATTTGAGCCACTTGTCCTACAACTCCCAATGAAACAACATAACCACCCATGCCCTATGTAACAGTAATATTATACACTGGTATAATAATATTATATAATAGTATATTAATACTACAAGTACACTATATAACACACTGTACAGTATACATCGATTTCTGGGACAACATTTACAGGGGACAACCAAAGTTTCTTAATCACTTGTCCTTGGAACAAATAAAAAATATATATCAAGTCCTGATATTGACATGGGTGTCATATCCAGTTCTCATAAACCTGTATTTTGTTCATGGTGGGTTTGTATGTGGTTAGGCAGAGAGTACTTACGCCAAAATCTTCACTTCTAAGGTATGGTTCTTGGGCAGCTAGCCAGGCTTCTGCAGACTGTGCATCACGGGCCCACATAAACACTTCCAGGACTGGAAAGAAAGCAATGATATGAGATATAGAACTAGTCACAATATACAACATGAGAGACATCAATGTCAATAAAAATAACAGCTAAAACAACACAGTGACACATATTACCTTCTTTGTAACCTTGGTAAATATGTCTGGTATAACCAAACACTACCCACCAATGGCAGACCTCTCCCAATATTTTGAGTGGTTTCTAAAACATTCAAATTTGTTTACCATCATGGGCATTTTGTTTATTTGACAAAATATAAGTAGCTTCATCAAGGCAGCTTCTAGAATGAAAACCTATTTATCCCGATAAGGTGACTACTATGCTGGGTATATATATATTGCAGTGTGCATGCATGCTGCAATTTATTATATCAGGGCTGCTATTTATATTTACACTTAAATTTTTGTAACTGGATGACCAACTATATGGGAGTATCATTGATAGCTATCTGACCAAACATCACCATTACTCAACCTGGCTATTGATTACACAGCATGTGTTAGCATTAAATAACTGACCAACAATTTTAATATTGTGATCAGAAATTGGTACCCATTAATATTACAGATATTATATATTTATTGAGCTAGGCTAAAACATTTTGGTAGTAACAGTAGTTGAAAAAGTTTCTCTCCACCATAGTTGAATTTTAAGGTTAGTGTAAACATGTATCTCTTTCATACTCTATTCCCATCAATCTTTAATATTTCATGATGCACATGTTATTACATGTTCAAATGACACTCGTAATTATCATTACTGTTGCTATACAATAGTAAAGTTGAGTATACACTGTTTGATAACATGTTACCCATCATTGGGGGGAGGGGGGCATGTTGCTGAAATGTCCAGAAATCACAACACAAATGTGGAACATCCTCCAATGCAGAGTTTAGGCCAGAAATTTTCAATATACTGTTCCCCCTAAGGTGGTACACATGGCATTCCTGACATTGGATACAAGTAATCCACCAAGCAAAGCTTAGGCTAAAGGTTTTCAATACACTTTACTTGTTAGGCTAACAATTATTTGATGTTGACGTCTGAAATAGTAGAATGTTCCTCTACTTGACATCTCTGATATTGCATACAAGTCATCCACCAAGCAAAGCTAAACTTTTTCATGCACTTTATGTGTTAGACAAAACATTTGTTGTTGAAATGGTGGTATGTTCCTCCTCAGGTGGAACACTTTGCATTCCTGATGTACAAGTAATCCACCAATGCTAAAATTTGTTCTTGGTGAGCAACCTGGTGAAAACACTACTTATCTTCTGATTGATTTTTGTGATAAGAGACTCAAACTTACTAAGTTGCAGGTATTCCCATCTGTGTTCCCAGTCATCAATCATTTCTACTCGTTTGTGTCCCACCTGCATTAGTTTAGCGCGGATCTATAAAATACAAAACATGGTGTTTGAAATCAATTATAATATACCTAAGATAAGTTAAAACCAGAATGCACACATTGCCTGAGGTTCCTTGCTGTGCTGTGAAAGTCCCAACAAAACGATGCAAAACAATGTTTCCTGTAATTTGTACATTGACTTATAGTTTTGGTTGTGAAGTGCAATTTCAATATGTTGATCTGTGACCTCATTAATAATCGTGATACAACCACTAAAAACAATAAACTTCTTCAACTTGACTATAATGCATCTATATACTGTATATGTATGACATGCATCCATCATTCCCTTGTTGGGTTACCGTGTACATACAAACTATTTTCAGTGATATCATATTAATTTAATCCCTATTCATAAATATGCATGATATCAAATTAACACAGATCAACAAGTACTCACTATCAACCAATAACTTCATACCAAATATAAACAAATTGTGACACCGGTTGAAAAGTTATTAGCATTTGCATGTGACCTCATTAATATTGATGAGCACCAACAATAGGGTTGATCTACTCACTATGGTACATCCATATACTAAGTATGACAAACCTCTATCATTTCCTTGTTGAGTTATCAACATTACAGTGTTAAGCCCCACCCTTATGCATGATATCAAATATAAGACACCTCATCAAGTACCCGCTATCAACCAACAACTTCATATTAGAAATAAACATATTGTGGTACAAGGTCACCAAGTTATTGGCATATGAAGATTTTGACAAAATTAACCAGGTGACTTCATTAAATTCATGACATGAGCACCAAAAACCATAGGGTTCATCCATTCACTAAGTATGACAAACATCCACATTCCCTTGCTGAGGCATCATGTATATACAAGACACCATAACACAGATGAATGCTTCCATCAAGGAACCAGATACTGAAAATGACTCACAAACTCTTTGGCTTAAGGAAAGACCATTCTAATTTGTCCACCATAACTAACCCAACTTTTAGACATTATAGGGTATAATTAGGACATCATGATCAATACTTTATTAAATGATTGTTGTTACATAATAAGAGCACTGTTGTATTACTCCAACCTCGATCAATCATTTGTCAATATAATGCTTACAAACTGTATGTCCCATATGTACACTTAATGAGACCACTTAATGTACCATTAAGGGAAAACCATATATCATTGTTGTATATATATACATATAATCAATGCATTTTCCCAGTATTAATCCAATATGGTTAGTTAATGCATGTATATACATCAGTTTAAAATGTCCCCTTAATGTACACTTTTAAAATATACCTCCATGGATATAAATACATGTAAGGATACCCACCTCTTCTGAAGCATAATGTTCCCTGCTAAGCATTTCTTTACCCAGATTGAAACATTGAGTAAAACTATCATCTCTGGAATCAATCTCAGCTTTGATGCTCTGGTGTTGGTTCATCATCAGCTCTACTCCGGACACATCACTGAAACACAAACAATCAAACAAATAGTAGAGGGTTTGCATGTGACTATTAGCATTCATGATGATGATGGATCCTGTGCAATGGTGCTGGTTTTGTTCTCAACCAGTCACTACCTTTTTCATGCTACTATTAGAGGTTACAGTGAAAACCCACTTAGGTTACTTCAATCTGGGCCTAAAACCATTCTAATTTGGCCAAATCAGGACAATTAAAATGGGTGAATTACATTGATGGAAATACTTCTGGAAACCAAATTGTTATTTCCCCATCAAATGTAAGCCACATATAATATTAGGCTCCTTGTGCCAAAATCTTACACCATCATGATGAAACTGAGCAAATCATGCAAGGATTACTTCTGAAAAGCAATTCACTGTACCATAACTATACTTGAAACACCCAATTCACTTCTCCACTTGGCATTTACATATCTTGTATATACCATTTAGACTACCCGTTATCACTATGGAGCATTTATGTAAGTTTACATCAATATTCCCCAAATCATTTCAAATGATAATTGAGATTATATGAACGGTCCTGAGATATTGACACTGTTATACATCCCATGGAACATCCAGGGGACTCTTCCAGATGGAGAGTTGCAGACATTTCAGGGTTCAGCCTCTACCCCACAAATAGTCAGTAACATTTGCACAAGGTTTACTCCAAGGTTTCATTTTGACCTAAGACATTTACAGACTTAACTTCCAACTGACAAACAAGCTGACACAGGACACAGAACTTCTTGCTCCCTGGACTCTCCAAAGGTCTGTCTTATCTCAAAATCCTTTGTCAACCCAAATATACTAATGGAACCTAATGCCACATATTTAATTTGTTCAACTTACTCCACTTTTTCCTCTGTTTTTATCCCCAGGATGACATCATCCATCCATAGGAGGAGAGCCCTGACCATGTTGAGGAATCGGTAAAGTTCATCGGTCTGATCTAACTTAGACTCTCTGAGAGTAATGCTCTGGTTAAGGGCGTTCCATGCATCAACCACTTCCTGCTCTTGTGCATCAATATCACGAGCTTTGTCTCCAGCGTAGGCTGACCTCAGTCGGGCTGCTTCATCCTGAACATCCTTAACCTGTAACCAACAAAACCTCAGTTTCAATTTATGTCAAGAGAAGTAAACAACCATAGATGTTTCCGATGCTGTATTAATTCATTGTCAGTTAAAATGCCAAAATGTTATGGTAACACCAACATGTTGACATTTTAAGAATTTTATGAACTTTAAGCCCTGCCCACTCATTTAAATATGCATGACAGAGCAACATAGTACAATATGGATCTTGTACAGATCTATGACCAACAGATATAGCAAGCCTAGACATCCATAATGTGTGTTTCTTTTAAATTTAGCATTTAGTAGTTGAATATTAAGGAGATTGAATGACATGTACCTGGCATTTACAAACATCATTATTAACTTGTATGAAGCTAATCGTGGATACGGTCACAAATATATTCACATTTTTATGTTTACCAGTAGGGTCATTCATTAATATTGATTAGACATAGTAATAAATAAAAATAAAATATACTACCCAAAACCATCATAAATACCATGTACCACATCCATTCATCATTCCCTTCCTGAGATATCATGTTCACAAGCTGCTTCTAGTTTATTTCTGTATGGTGCCCTCGCTCATAAATGATTAATGAGATGATGTTTTGTGCTATATCAATAAATGTCTACGTATCTTTGTACCAAATATGAAGCCAATACACCATACAGGGTCAAGCCCAGCCCACTAGTATTCATTGAGACCGGCCACAAAACCAATAGGGTCTCTATTATCCATAATCATCATACATACCAGGTACCATATCAATCCATCATTCCCTTCTTGAGATATTGTGTTCACAATCTGAACACACACACACACATATGCCAACTTGACCATATAGGTTTCAATGCTGTAATCTGAACCAAAGATCCTTTCCATATGTTAACAAATACATAAATGTACTGGAATACACAAATATGTGGTTGAACCAAAACATTTTGGCCTACTCTATCCATATTTCAATGAACCCATATGAGAAACTGTTTGGTCTAAAATTAATAATCAATGCAAACCATGAAACCACTGGCCAAAGGATAATTATACTTTCCAGAAGGTTCCAGCTGGAAATGAGATACATAATATTTATAATTCACGATGTAATGCAACGTCAACTTGCCTCTCTTAATCGTATTACAGAAATAGATGCATGAATGGCCTATTGTTAACAGCTGTAAAGATTTACCTGAGCTCCCAATGCTGCCAGATCACTCTGGAATGAGACGTGCTTCCTCTGTAAGATAGCAACCTGCTGCTGGTCCTTCCCAAGCTCATCAGACATTTCATTCTGCTTGTCCTGAAATCAAGAATATTGAACTGTAAGGTCGGAGGGATGAAATGTTGAAACTGTTCAACACTGAAAATTGACTGTGATCTGAGAGCTTAAAACCTGCTAACGATAAATAAAATCAAACCTGCTTTTAACCCTGTAAACTCAGCAGTCTCTAAAGTATGTGGAAATTGATTGTTAGAGAAAGGGGCATTGCCTGACTAGGGTGCAGGATGCATGCAATCCCCCACCCCCATTATTGCTGAAATAATGAAACCAGACACATGTTTAGATTCAGCTCTGATGCCTCAAGATGAATTATTATTATGAATTTGTATATTTTCTTTTAATAATAGGGACCTAGAACTCTGACAACCAACAAGTACACAAAGGTACTGTGGCTACACATGGTATGTCCTTTGACCCGTGTTGAAATTTAACAATAAATGAATAACCTTACCTTGATATCACTGAGGACTTCCTTGGCATCATGGTAGAATTTGTGCAGCTCATATGAAGCAGCTAACATCTGTACGGAAAATTAGAGGAAATATCTTAAACATGCATGGAGTATGTATAGTGACAAGACATGTTTAACAAAATTAATCTGTTGTAGGATATTGACAAGAAAGCATGCATGGTCCTATATGATGATAAGGCTATCATTTCAGATATAATATTTTTTTATCTAATCAAAATTATAATAGGCATAATTTAATATACATGAGCATAGCAGTTCTCTGGTGTATAATGTGTTTTTTTTACCAATTAGATGTTGGTTGACCAATTAGCATGTAATGTAAAACAACATGGATATCTGGTAAGACCATTGCTAGGATTTAGACATTTTTTTCTTTCCAATGTAAGTGGCCATTTTGAGTTATCCATTGAAAACTCACATGACATGCTTAACAAGCTACTTGAAATTGACTCATGAAAGGTGTTTACACAAATCTTATTCACCTCGCTTATTTACTAGTAGCGATGTTTTATTATAATATTTACACAAAACACTATCTCACCGTGGTTCTTGTTTCAATAAGTTCACAGAGGTCAGCCCATGATTCGTTAATTCCATCACGCCATTCGGCAATAACGTTGGAGTCGGAATGTCCTTCATCAATGTGAGCATCACACATCTTGTTAACATTGGTGACTTTCATAGTACCTACATTGTACGTGTCACGAGCAAACTCCCTGAACCGGTCTTGAAGCATCTGCAATGTATATAAACCGCTATTAATGATCTCAAAAACACTCCAATAAAAATCAATATATCTTGTAAATAAAATGCATCCATTAATTTTAAATTCTCATTTCTCTAATTTCCAATATTCTCACTACTCTAACTGACCATCATCTATGATCCAAGACGGACCAAGAGTCATAGTTTAAAATTCAAAGTGATTGTTGGCCACACTACAACTAACAAGCCTGATGTTGTGTCTGTATCAATGAAAATTAAATTATGTACTCCGTAGATTATGTAGTAATCAGGTGTTAAAGGAAAGCCCTGTGTTGTATACTAAGAGCCTAACTCTAAATAGATAATTTTTATATTTTAATTTATCTTGCAGGAGATTTTATACTTTATATTAAAATAGCAACAAGCTTATTTTGTTTACTTAAAGTGATACAATTTTGATTAAAACAATGAAATGTTATACTTTCCTCACATAACCACATCATTCAAAAAAGAAAAGCAGAAATTTGTCACTTAGTGTTGTTCTTTACAGCCAATTAACATCTTAATATCCCAATCTTAAAAGAATGTCTTTGCTGTTTAAGGAAACAAACCTGAATGACTCACTTAAGTAATATGAAATGAGACTTACTGTAACATGTTCAAAATCTTGACCAAGCTCGTGTGAACCTGCCACGACTTCCTTTTCGGCTATCCACTGCTCAATATCATCAATCTCACGGTTGATTTCAAAGAGTTTGTTGTTTTCTACCAATCGGCTACGGCGTTCCTCGGCCAGATCCTTAAGTCCAGCATAGAGTTTGTCAATTTGAGATTGTCGGATTGCAACTTGATCACTGTCAATGAAAACATGTTGATTAATGTAGACCAGAAAGTCAAAAAAGATTTGTGGTTCCTTGCCACTTAGTTTTACAATTGTTGATATTTCTGGATTGCTACAAAACTAAATTTGATTGTGCACTCACTATGATAACCTATACATGTCATTGACTTGATTACAATGTTTTCATTATTAAGCCTATTAACCATGACTATTACTTATTTAACCCAAGATTTTTGCAATTTGACTTTAAATGCCTTTTGATATGAACAACACAAAGGTGAGGTTAATCCAGTTTGCCAATATTGATTTAACTTGATTTCATGCCATTGCAATTTGACATACCACATACAACAGGGTTCTTGTCAATATAAACCTACATACCAACTATGAGATTAATACAAGCGGCATTATTGAGTTAGCCTAATTACAAGGTTTTAGGAATTTGACCTAATTTGATTTCCACCAAAAACAAACAGGCTCTTGTACTTAATATAACCAATCTACCCACCAACTATGAGATCAATCCAAACTGACATTGAGTTAGCCTGATAATAAGGTTTTTGTAATTTGACCTTTGATCTCTACCAAAATCAATAACTTCAAATAATCCATATAAATAACATACACATCAATGATTGGATTAAATCCAAGTTGGCATTATTGAGATAGCCTGATTACAAGCGGTGTTGCATAAACGCAAACTGTGGTAATATTTTAGCTCCACCCAAGCATGAATATTAACGAGATTGGAAGAGAATATCTTTTGCAACATGCCTACGCAGATACGATGATGATCCAGATGGGCACACTATGCATGTTCTCTGTGAGGTCAAAAGTGGCCTACCTTTCTGGGTGGTTTTCATCAATGAGCTTCTTAGCGTCCATTGATAGTTCATTGATGTTATCCGCATAATCCTCTACAGCCTTCTCCAGGATGAGATGTTTCTTGAGGAGGTTCTTGGCACTAGCCTCGTCCTTGCCTTTCTCCTCTCCCATCATGTACAGCTCTTGTTCACTCAGCCAGGCTTCTGCCTCTGCTGCATCAAAGTAGTACTAATGAAAAGAAACCAATCATTAGAAATATGAACTGATCATACACAGATATGTATTCTCTCAGTAAAGAACAACTACTGCAAGGAATGTAGCATGTCCTTCCGGTATATAATGTTCGTAAAATCTGAAAATAGCTTAATGTACAAAAGACCTTTATTCATGATTTGAGAGCTGCCAGAAATTTTCTCCAGAAAGTTTGGTCAACACTTTAGAAAACATTTATTTTTGATTTTCATACTTATTGTTGGGGCCAAGTCTGATTTTGATTTTATCAACCAACCTAGAATGTTAAGAAATCTTCATTTGTGGCATCTCCCATCCCAAGTTATTTCAACAGGAGATAAGAGTAGAAATCGACAGAGGCTATATATATGATTACCGTTTGAGCCTTGACTGATTCCTTCAGTCTATCATCTCTATCCTTGACTGCCTCCTTCAGTGTCTCTAGTTTATCATTCATGTCCTGAAGGCCATCTTGAATCTCTGGAGACT
Organism: Molpadia intermedia; assembly: GCA_027574765.1. Classification (NCBI taxonomy): domain Eukaryota; kingdom Metazoa; phylum Echinodermata; class Holothuroidea; order Molpadida; family Molpadiidae; genus Molpadia; species Molpadia intermedia. The sequence goes on from JAODAF010000007.1 coordinate 320,925, forward strand.
TCGGATGGTTCTCGTCGATCATTGCTTGACCTCGTTCACACACTTCGTCGATACGAGGCTGGTGGCCGTCGATCTCCGACTGTAGCGCATTGGTCTTCTTCTGTAGAGTTCGCACTGATTGTAAGCTATTACCATAATCTGTGGAGGTGGCTGCAGGCATTCTCTCTTGTATCCATCGCTGTTGAATGAACAATAAAGTAATTATCAGAACCGAAATTACTGGTGCAAAGAGAAACAACAAAGGTTTGTAAATCCTACCGCCCCAATTAACCCTCACTGTACCGAGGCGACCGTTACAGTCGACGGAGGAGAGCAGAAGACACAAACGTCATTACGGTGTCCATGTGGACTCAAACTGTGGGTAGCTACCCAAAAATTTGAGCAGACTGAGAAATAATTCCATTGATTGCTATCACATGGTCAACAGCCTACGAATGCAGTCAGACCATGCTACTTCCATATTTCCGGTCGTTGATCCAGTTTTGCACCCTCGAAACTGCTCAGTACAGTAAGGGTTAAAACAAATCAGTCATAAGTAAGGATTTCTTAAAATACACCTTAAATATCTTTATTTAATAGTAACTAAGTACATTCTTGTGGCTGCAGGCATTCTTTCTCGTATCCATTGCACTAAGATCAACAATAAATTAATTGTCAGACCGCAAACTATCAGTGCAAATGATGGTTTTCAGCAAAGAAAAACCACCAAAGGTGGGAAAAATCCTACTGCCCCAAACTCCAAAATAAACCAATTTTAGGTCAAGATGGCAATTTTTCACTATGTACAGTGTCATGTAAATCCATATGGATTTTATGATAGACCAAGGGATAAAATAATCTGACAGAATTAATTAGCAGTTTTGATCTATTTATCATTATAAAATACTGAGACATGTTACTGTACAACCATGTGCTAATCAAAGAAGAAATTATTTAGCAGTTTAAGAATCTTGAGTAACAAGCTGTACTGGTAATCCAGTTATTTTGTCTAACCTTCTCAGCATCGATGTCCTTGAGTAGCTGATGGCTCTTCTTCTGTGTTTCTAGTTCCATCCTCCTGTGAGTGAGAGGTTCAGCCATGCACTGGAATCTTTCCTCGATCAGGGCCTTCTTAGCCGTGACCCTCTCAATGTCATCCGCATTCTCCAGTTGGCAGAGTTGAGCCTCTAACTGAGTCACTTCCTCTTTCCTGATGATCACCAGCTCTTCAAGCATCTGAAGAAAAATTTTGAAAAATTTAAATTTTGAAAAATAAAATAAAAACATTATTAGAACATAGTAGGTGCGTACAATGTGTGATTTGAGTTGGTTGTTGAATAATATAGTGAGAACCAAAGTTACTATTGCAATTCAAGATGAAATTATATGAAGTTATTATTTAAGATATATTGAATATGAGATTGCATCATCCAAAATTGAGGTAATATGGCAAAAATAGGCTTAAAATTTGGCCCAAATTGGTGACTGTCAAAAGAAAGTAAAGTACAGTGTCATAGAAAGTTAAAATAATATTTACAAGCTTAGGTCTACTTGTCACCTTTTGGATAACATTCCCTATTTGTTAGAAACTGTAATCCTTCCCATACAGACTACCACATCGATGGTGATCATTGATCACCAAACTACAAGTGTAACATCACTGCTGGAAGCATGCAGAGGTAGTATGAGCTTAGGGTCTACTTATCATAAAATACATCCAATATTTGTTGAAAGTTGTGATCCATCCCAGATCACCAAACAATTTACGTGTGAAGTTTGTATCACTGAGACGGGAAACCTGACGTTAATGTGAGCAAAGGGGACATGCTTGTCACTTTTCGGAAAACTTTGCGTATGTACCTTTGACATTTCCTTTAATCATCAGCAATCATTAAGCTATAGCTCATGGATATTACAACAGTCCTGACAACTAACCTGTTGTTTCTTAAGTTCATGGTTCAAGGTAACCAGGTCTTGACCCGCCTCTTCTCGTTTCAGCTGTGATTCCAGGTCTGTGATCCAGTTATCCAGATCATCACAGCCTTGATTAAAGAGATTTTGGCTGTTCTCCTGGGATAATTTCTTCCCCTTCTCCTTAGTGGTATCTTCTAGCTCCTTCCATTGGTGCTCTAGGTCATTAATGTGTTGGCGGACAACTTCCTCCGTCTCTGGTTTCTCCTTGATGAGATCCTCAGCATGCTGTAAAATCGCACAATTAATAAAATCAATTAAATATTAAGCAAAACTATTTTTAATTTGGGTGTAATATTGTGGTAGCTAGTTAAGTTTTAAGGTTTCAGAGGGCACCAGGCTGGGACTTACCAAATTGAGTAGACTGGGAAAAAGGCTGTTTAGGTTCAAAATTCATGGCAACATGTATGACTTCTTGGGGGGGGGGGGGGGAAGGGAAAATGTGGATCCTTGCTGATTGTTCCAGTTAGTTGGGTATAGGGGTGTTTTTGCATTCATTTATGGCAAAAGCAGTCTAATTATTAAGGGTAATTTTTTATGGTATACGTAAACGGAAAGCGGGCATTCTTCCAAGAGAACATTTTCTATAACCAAGCATATAGGCCAGCCTCCAATATCATTGTGTAGCATTTTTCAAATATACTTACTTGATCACATATTGGCTTTACATTTCATCTAAATCAAAGTACCCCAATCCTATATGGGTACTAATTATTAATGGAAAGTAAAAAGTTATCTAAGACTAAGCCATGACACCACACTCCGACAAACTTGACCAAAATAATCTCTCACCTCTTTGAGCTTCACCAATCTATCTTTATTGGAGCCTAGCTCTGCCTCAAAGGCCTGGTGCTTCTGCCATCTACTGTGAGAGTTACGTGCATTATCGTAAGTCTCCTCCTGGGCGACCACCATCTTCTCTACCACCCACATACCGACATCGTCAGCCTCCTCCAAGAAGGTCTGTAGAAGTCGATTGTCCTTCAGTTTAGCAAGAGTATCTTCAGCAGCTTTGCGGTTGGCTTTTCGTCTGAGCAGGGACAAAAGAACACAAATTATCAAAACAATGAATAGCATGCTACTTGGCGAATGCGGACCATTGAATCGAGGGTTTGAATTGGCTTCTCTTCGAGCTCAATCAGTTTCAAAGTTTTGTTTAGATGAATCAAATGATTTGGTGACATAACTGGAGCAGTGAAGAGGGGAGATATATTGTTTTTGGAAATTGTTAAAACAGATATGCATTGAAATAAAACAAGAGGCTGGTTATCATTGACTGTAAATATATCAGTAGTTTATAGATAGCTTCTGAACATGCAGCAGTGATCTTTCTATGACCAACTGGTATAACTAACCAATGATGTTCTACACATGGTACTAGTATCAAAGTCAACCTGGATACATTCATTCTGCCAAAAATATTTTCAGAATTTTTATTTTTTTCATAAAACAATAGGGAAATGTTTCTGAGCAGGGATGAAATAATGTAAGTTTCAACTGAAGAATTGATAAGATCAAAATCAAAAAGATATTCCAAGCATATATCCAATAATACTTAATGCTCATTTACATGAATTCTCTTTAATATTCAGCATATTATAAACATTTTCACTTCTGTGTGAAAACAGGTAAGCTGAAAAAGCAATACACACGCATAACTTGACGGTGACAGCCCGATATTCATAAGGTTCTATATTCATAAGGTTCATTGTTCATAAGGGTCATTATC
>JAODAF010000007.1:493405-503679 GCA_027574765.1 Molpadia intermedia
TTTGGAACGAAAGTTTGTCTAACACAGTCAATTGTGCAGCGCGTGTATTAACGGAAGTAAGCAACCGAACGGAAAATTCTGTAGGCTAGACAGGAAAATACCGTAGGGGGGTTTTAGATTTCTTTTTTCTTTAATTCGACTTGTGGGCGACACTTTAAATGAATTTCACATTAAAAGTGTGGTAAATTTTACGATCTTTTGTCCGCAGCAATAAAGTCATGTAAATACGTGAAAAACACACAATTTCACCGATTGCATAAGAGGGCCAATAATGTCAATTGGACCTGCACCTTCCTGAGGCAAAATGGCCTAACCTACTAAAATAGGCGTGCACACAGCCTATGCAATTAGGCTATAGACCGTTCATTAAGCCTAACCATTAGCCTAACTTTATTATGCTAAACAAATTATTAATGGCATTGGTAAACTTTATTGAAAGATTTACATAAAAATTTAACGGTAATGTCTTTAAATTAATTATAAGCTGTGTTTTCATCTAACAGTTAGTCCTACCGGTATCGGTATTTCAAATGAAAAAATATATTTCATTGCAAAAAATCTTGAACTTGGTTTCATAGGCTAAACCCTAAGTTAAATATTTTAAGTTAATTCCAATGAATAGTTTGGATATTCGGTAGATGACCCAGGCTGGCATGATATCCCTAATTTATCTCAAAGAAAAGTTTCAAGAACATCTGAACAAGTTGCTCATTTCTTTTCCCTCTATTTCAAAAAGAACATTTATTAAATTTAAGCTAACAAATTTGAAAAGTAGAGTAACAGTTGCTTAAACTTACATACAAAAATATAAACTATATACACTGTTTCCATTATTAGAAAGCTTTAATAATAAAAGTTTCTTGGTGCAAAACTTTGTATTCAAGTATACATTCGTCAACAATTAATATAAAGGTGTAACTAGATGTTTTATGAAATCCCAGATAAAACGAACTTCTTAAAGACATTTTACGGTTAATTTTACCAAGCCACAATCTGTTTTTGAAAAACCAAAAGCAAGTAATTTCTTTACCTACATTTGGTTGTACGAATTTGCTTGTACAAATTTCTTGAAGTCACTTTCAAAATTAAGTGAAAGATTGTAAATGACAAGCTTGAGAAAACTTATTCTTGGTAAATACAATTTTACAAACTTTATAACTTTATAGTTAATGAATCTCAAAAGTTAATGGTTAATGTTTCTTAGGCCCTCAAATGTATTTAGCAGAAATGCAGAATACAAAGTGAAGGAAGTGCCTTTTCACATTGCGACATTCCTGCAATTGGGCTATGTCCGTAAGTGTCCTATTTAAAAGATAAACTTTAGGCTGTGTGAGTATGCTCGGTTCCCACTACCTTGATTGATTTAGTTAACAAAATATATATAATAATGAAGACATCAGAAAATGACAAAAAGTCACAAATAATCTAGTATTTAGGAAGATAATAAATGATGAACATAATAAAAGTATAGAAGAGAGTAAAAACAAAATGCATCTAAAGGAAAGTGGGTGGGGATTGGAAGCTAAACATAAGTAATTCATAATTTCCCACTTTCAAAATTTTCGAAAAAAATATGAGAATATGAGATAGCAAGATATTTTGAGAAATTGTATTGTATGGCATTCTAAGCCATTCTTCAATATTATTTTACAAGATAGGAATAAATGTGTACACCTAAACAGTCATGTGATACTTTTTAATGTTTAATATCTTCTCCACCTTGCCCAAAAAATTATTTTATCAATATGAGTCTTTAAAATTCATAGTCTCACTTTTATGAAGTCATTGGTGACAGCAAGGACAGATATCTACATGTACGTAACAAGGCTATGAAAAATTTAACTTCAGCTTTTGAGGGTTTATTTCTAAATTATGTATTTAACTCTTTGATTGTAATTTTTGAAAATATTCAAGTTTTGTGGCTTCCTTTTCTAGAATCTTAAGCTATAAAGTAAGGTTAATGAGATAGATATCCTTGATTTGCAACATGTATGTGACAGTTAAGGTTTCAATATAGAAAAATTAAAATAATTTAAACTAACACAAGAGCAAAGTGAAATCCATTCATCCTTAAAAAGTGGAGTCCTCTATGAAAACAAGGACAGTATATATTGGCAGATAAAGGACATCCATCAAGGACAACAGCACTAGAGGAGAAGTAGTTAACATTAATAGATTTTTTAAGGGATTTTTTACTTACAAACTACCGTTTTCCTGCTGATATTTTTTATACTTTTTTACATTTGTTCCCTTAATTATATCCTCAAAAACTACACATTGTGTCAGATCTAGTAGTGTTTACAAATCTTCTTTATTTAATGTAGTTTGTTATAATTTCTACAATATTCAATAATGTTTTGAAAATTATGGAAATTTTATAATTTTCACTAAATTAATTGATGAGAAAATTCATTTTGGATAGTTTTAAAAATAACCTGTCATTACTAATTAGCAAAATGCAATATTGGCATTGCCAGTTTTACCACATGACTGGACTATAAATTTAATATTGATGTCTATTTCTATTTTCTAGTTGAAAGTAATCTGTTTTATTTTCGTTGCCCATATCAGAAATCATAGTAAATTCAAAATCAAGTAAAATACTATCCTTGGCGTAAGTCGGCCATGTCTTCCACATGATCACATTGCTACATTGTAAACTGTAGTCTTTATGTAAATTTATCCCGTTTGACATTATTGTTTCTTCCACTGATCTGCCATGTTCCCACTCTAAAAGTGACAGTTTTTACCACTGGTAGCCCTCCCTCTCCTTCTACATGTAGCTACCCATTGATGGAAGAATTGGATATACAGTCCTTGCCATGCCTGCCATGCATGGCTGAAATAAAATGTTGGTGTGACCAATAATGGAGATTCTAGCAGTATCAAAGTTGCTTTTGGAAATTTGGATAGTTGGCATATTAAATTAATTCTACAAATGCATGATGGGCTTATTAAGTTAATTTGCAAATGGCAAAATATTATAGAAAGGGGTAATTTGATGTCAAAATGCTGGCGAAAATTTAGGTAAACGAGTTTGATGCAAACATTCATTATTTGTTGAATATGGACGATATTATATATTTTTTTCAGACAATGTTTATTATTATTAAATATCATATTAATTTAGTATTGAATCAACAAGTCAGGTACACGCATTTTACCTGTAATTTTCCAATTCCCCTCTATTTCCAATTTTAGTGTGTAATGCAAGGACCATGATATTACAGAATAGTGATGTATCATGTATGGGCCCTAGTCAAGGACTAAATAAATACATAATTGAATACTACATACAGTACATATTTATAGAGAGCTGTTTGCATATATCTCGTGTACAGATGTTCGCATTGGTCTATAACTTAAGTTTGTTATGATATACTAAGTTTTTGAAGAGCATTTTTGACAGCAAAAAACATTCCATTATCTATAAAAGCCAAGTACATTTTTCGGAGAGTTACTGCTCTATAATTCAGTTATTCTTCCACAATGCTACACTCAGGGAAAGATTTAGAATGTAGCATTTTTCAATTTTTTTCCATTTGTAAATATTTATTTCCATAAAATGCTTAGGCTATATGATGAACGGTTCAGCTCTTGCAATCTTGCAGTAAGTTTAGAAATATAAGCAATATCTATATATTATAGCATTTTGCACTGGATAACTTATTCCATCACAAATACACAGAGTTTTAAACCTTATTAAACCTGGTATTCTTGGTTACATTTGATGAAGTCTTGCCAAAATGTTGTTTTTAGAAAGTTAACAACATTTTAATTTTTTTATAATTTGTTTAAATTGTTTATGATAATTTTTCCGTTTCTCCAGTCACCCACTCTTTCCCTTGCTTGCCTTGATATTTGAAAAATGTGAGTTAGCGACATGTACACCGAGAGAGCCGGGAGTCGCAGGAGGAGATGTCTGCTCTTCAGAATCTTTTAACGAAGATATCGCTGTCTTTGCCAAACAGGTACAGGTGAATATAAACACTCTATTACATTTTTACTCCACATTTCCTTATTCTTACTAGGTAAGTATTGCACTTTTTTTCCAATAAATTATAAATTCCTAAATTTGTTTGGTTAAAATAATCTGCATCGACATGTCTCTTAGAAATCACCCCCAAGTTCGATTGTGTCTGTGTACAGTATGCATGGGTTTCAATTTATTTCAAAGTGGAATGGGTGGGGGCAGGGGTGGATTGGTGCCTCATTTCAAATAATATTACCTACACTGTAGGACCAATATTAATGTCGCATGTGTGAAAAATCATCACTGGCAGAATGATGGTATCATAACACTGGATTTGGAAGATTTTTGTAACTGGCAAAATAGTAGTCTCAATGCCTCCAATATTATAAATAAGGTTAAGATTTGGTTTAATAAGAGATTCTTCCTACATAGTTAAATTCTTGTATTCTATACACCCTCTTCCTCCAAACAAACCAACAAAAAATTCAAAAGAATGAAAAAGATAACGAAACCATAAATTTATTTATTTTCAATAACAATTACATTTTCAGAATTTTCTTTCAATGTTCTACAATTGCAGGGTAGATAGTCACAATCATTTGGGATTCCGTCTCAAAAAAAAAAGAAATTAAACACAAAAGAAATTAAGCAAAACATTTAAAATTTGTCCTAAAAAAATTGGTTGCTCTAAGAAATTCTTTTTGAAATTTAAAACAATTATCTCTTGTTTAAAACAAACCCAGCAAAATGTGAGAAATTTTCCAAGCACAAATAATTGAAGATTTCTGTACCTGATCACTGTGTTCTTGTCAGGACTTTGCCTGTAAGCTATTGTCTTTTGATAAATGATGTTGCGGAGAATAACTAAATTTAACTTGATTGATTGATTGATTGGAATGGTAGTAAAAAACACAGTTTGTGCTTGCCATTAAAAGCTCCATAGCACAGGTAAAACGGGACTCGACCTGATCTGTGTGTATTCTCCCTCTCTAAGTACATAAAGCATGTGAGGAGAGTAATCTCTTATTTACAATGAATGCATCATGTTTGCTGTGCCACAACAAATTTTTGGTCTTATCATAACATTTAAAAGAAGGTCCATCTTTTTTGGCAGATATGAATGTTAGCAGCATTTAAGGGGGAGGTAAAGGGTAATTTTTCAGCTCGATATCTTGGACCAATAATATTGGAGATATTATATTGGATAAGTGGCTAGTGATGGAAAGTTGAAAGTAACAAACTCAATTTCCAAGGTATTTGTTTAATGTATCATTATTGTTGATGATGCAATTGTCTTTTTTAAATATGTTTGTTTAATCATTTTGAATTCAACTAAAGTCTCTTACACTCGAAACTTGCTTCATAATAGAAAACCGCTTTCATAAAACTTGTTGAATGTGAAGTAAATATGTTTCAAGCTTCAAGTATAGTGTTATTAGTGTGAATAATACAAAATCAATTCTTAAACTCAATTTCTCTAATAATTGTAACCGCTTCAATACTTGAGTGATATCAGCACAGAAGAGAACAATTTTGTGATTGGATTTGTCAAATCATCACACTGTGCAATGGAGCATATTACATTTAAACTGTCGTAATCATGCAAGTTTTGCCTTCATTGACTAAAAGTAGTTAAGTACTGTATGACGTAATTGAACTTTTCTGGGCTTTAAATTAAGGAAATAAGACCGTTTGTCAGGCACACTCTGAGACGTAACTGTATCCTTATTGAAGGCTTCATACTCTTGCAGGCTTGGACAAGCCTAGATCTTGTCAATTTCCTTAAATATTAATAAATAAATATAATTTGTACATTTATACAGTTCTCTTTCCATTAAATGATGATGTAGGCACTAACTACTAGGCCTACAGTATGTGTAAATTTCTGCTTTTCGCATTTGGCGAACTCCTGTAATAATTAAAACAAACTGGATATCATTTTGCGATGCAATTATAATCAGATAAATAATTGCATTGGACTTTGGTCACCCAGCTCATACAACATTTTTAAAAGCATTCCCTATGAGCAAATAACTGCTCCAAATATCCATCCGTCAACTATCACATTGCATCTGGCAATGTTTTTGTGTTTTTCAAAATATCAAAAAACTTATGGACTGAAAGGGTACCTTTGAGACAAGAATGTTAAGACAGCTGTGATCTTTTGGAGGACACTTGGAGTGGGTGGGGGCTGTTGGCTTCCAGCTACTTAGAAGGTAAGAGAATACCGACTACCATCCTAGCAACTTCCCAAGAAAGCCCTTCATATTAACTGACCAGGCCCTTAATAACGATCAAAAAATATTTCCACTCTCACCTGACAAGAAGTGTTAGTTTCGTTCAAGGTAAGAGTTTGTTGAAGGAGCAATCCATGTGAGTTATTAAAATAAAATGTTTCTTGCAAAATGTTCTCACTATTAGTTTAAACATAAGAAATTATAATAATTCAGTTTGATCCTTGGACTGAAATAGTTGGGATAATTGAGTATTTCGCATTGGTTTACAAAGGCTGAGTTGATTGGAGGAGTGCTGTATCTCTCAGGAGAAGTTCCCAGGTATGTTTTAGTTGTTTCTGATGAAACAACCCTGACAATTTACCCCTGGTTAAGCCTCAAAAATCTTATTTAAAAGAAGCAATCTCCTGGCTAGGGACCCTGACCCCAATGTTAACAGCTCAATCTCTCTAATTCATGCAGCTATGAAGCAAAATTTTGACACTTTCAAAATTTAAATAATTGTTTATTTTTAATTATTTACACAAAGAAAAAACTCACATTCTCTGCCCTTGCGGGTCATTGACCCGCTACCCACAATGCAATAGGTCATCTTTCTTCCTTCGCTTTCATGGAAAGATGATTTAACAGAATTTATAACATAAAAGTTAAACCCAATGTTCAGAACCCTGGCAACTTTAAAATTTGGTACAACAATAATTGAAACATACATGATGTAAGAACAATTTACAATTACAAATAAATGTACAATTAATTTGGACCTAGACATAGTTATTCCCAAGGTTTTGGTATAAAATATTATAATGGTCTTGCAATTTCAAATAAAAACAATCCTGAATTCTATCTGGGATCTTGTCAGACGTCTGGTATGCTGGTTTCTAAGATGAATGAACACCAGGGCAGTTCAGAGTGGCCTTACCATTCCCCCATGAAGGCCCTCCATGTGTTTATTTGTGCCTGTCTTAGGCTCTGTTTATCCTATGACATGCAGTTCTTCATATTGGTTTACTTCGGAAGATGTATTTTTTCATATTTTTTTTTTCTTGGCATGGTCTCTGACAGACCATGATGATAAATTGTCAACGAAAGTGATTTTTCTAGCTAAAGTTGGAACTTTATTTACTCAAAATTTCAGCATACTGCAATTTCATAATGTTTTGCAATTTTATTGGTCCAAGAGATTCATGGCATGATGGCAGCAGGAACTGCCTATTGACTTAGACATGGATTAGCATGATATTTTAGCAACCATTTTAGTGGAATAGGAATTTATTCATTTCTTATAAAGTATGAAGGAAAAAAAATGTTGGGAACTCAGAAAGGCAGGGTTGGGAGTCATGTACCCCCTTTCCGCCGCTTCCTTTGCCACTATCCTATATTGACTGAACCATGTATGTGTTCCCTAAATAATGTAGCCTACTAGTTTTGGGTGACTACATAAATTAATCAGTTACAAGTACAACTTGTAAGTGTAACCTTCACAGTTTAAGTGATATTTGATTCCCAACACTGCTATAGCTTTATTATTCGGTAGTAATTTTATACATGATAAATGTAATGTATAAAAGCAGTGAAATCGCTGAACCTTTTGTATGCTGATAAATGTACATTACAGTTAGTGTGCTTTGTGTGTTTACACAGTCCCGCACTCTGCTTTTCAAGCCTGTAACTAGGTTTACACATGATGTCATTGACAGGGTCCTAGTGCAGATGGTGTATTACTGTGTCATGTTATATATTAAACTATTAGCCAACATTTAATTCAGTTTGTTATGTTTTTATTACCATCTGATGGCCGTATTTGGACCATTGTGTTCAAGGGGGACGGTGACATTTTGCCCGATAACTTACCTCCGGCCCGTCTCCTATGGCCATGATTACCATACTAAATGAAATAAAGTTTTCACATGTGTATGTCATAATTAAGTATCTTTGTATTGTTGTAATGTGCAGTTTTTTCTTTGTAGTGGTGATAAGTGTGTGGCATGTATAGGCATATATGTGGTTATCATTAATCACTGGTGGCTTAATGTGGTTGATTAGCCTGGGATCCTTACTATTGTAATCATGATTTTCTTTGATTAATTGGTTACAAATCCCAGCCTAGTGAATTATAAATAAATTCCCTACATTCATGGTGACCATAATATATCATTCTGTAATGGAGGCTACAAACAAACCTGACAAATGACATTCAAATCTTGTTTATATACCAGACTGTCATGTAGTAATACCATTATTTTAACAAAAATAGTAAAATCCCATTTCTCAGTGTAAATTAAACTAGTTTCTAATATTTTGTAAACTGTTCAGCCATCCCTGTGATTGTGAATGTGATGACCTAATTTTATTTATTAGATTTTCAAATTGTGTGCTTGTGAGTTCATAGACATATAACATACCTCTTCACCTGGTAGCATTTCTTCTATGTTTCTTTTGAAAGAAATTCATGTTTTAATCCATTCTTTATTCATCATCATTATAATCATCACCGTCATCGACTAGCACTATTTCCACCTGATCTGTCGTGAGACGAAAGTTACTCAACTGAGGAGGCAATAGGAATTTAAGCTTAGCTTCATTACATCCCATTGGGTGAAATCAGGTCCATAATGGCACATCGTCGGCAAAATCATTGATTTTTTTCCACCGCATTTAGTCTCACGGAAGAGTTCGTTCTTACGTGGTCACCTTGATTATGGGACATTACTTGATCCTGTTCTTTGAGTGGCTTATTGCTGGGAGATGAAGGCATTCATCCAGCGCTGGCTTTGACAACTCCCTATTTTCGTTTAAAAAAAATTGATGAATGAGAATAAGATGAAGGCAAATAGTTCTTAGTTGAATATTAACTCTCATTAACACAGTCTATCTCTCTGGGAACGAGGAGTTTCCAAAGTGAATGAAAAGTTAAATTTGGAGAACTTTGTTCTGCTTGGACTTTGGGACATGATTTTTTGGGGAGGAATGAGTAGAGTAGATGTAGGTGAAACTAATGAGTTAAGTTTAGTGAATTTTAATAAATGTTTCAGTTTACATGCCAAATATTGTAAATTGAACAATAGCAATTGTTTTATGATCAATTGTTGTATGATCAATTGTTGCATGATTAATTGTTGTATGATCAATTGTTGTACGATCAATTGTTGTACGATCAATTGTTGTACGATCAATTGTTGTAAGTTGTAACAAAACAGAATCTAGCTGGTTCCTAATGTAGTATTGATAAACAACATTTAAAGGTTTACCATAGTAGGGGTAATAATTATGTGAGAGTAGATGGGAGGGGGTGGGGGGAGGGGGATTCAGATTAATGGAATTAATAAAGGGCCAATGATAACACTAAATGTTCAGTGCCTCAATTCCCCAACCTCTTGAAGTTGTCAATGCAAATATTCACAGCCTCAGACTGAGCCTCAAAGGAACATGGAATTATTTAATTATTTTAAATAGTGAATTTACTGTATTTAAGAATGTTCTAATTTTGTATGCCTTTGATGATCCGTGCCTTCAGTGCTCCATGAATGCACACTGCCAAACAGCTATAAGTATATTCTCGACAGCCTTGTACACTCCTTCCTTCATTCTTTTCTGCGAAATAAAGAGACATATGGACATCAGAAATGTTAATAGCCCTTGAATTTTTAAACTGGTATTGTTTCCTAGTAGATCATTACATGTAGTTTGAAATATGAATATTGGTATGGATGTTATTGTACAGAAGTCTACAATACAAGGTTGTATTTTATGTATCATAATTATTACTTAAAATAATTAAATGACTTGTTTTATATATTTGAAAAATGGGGGTTGGTTTGGAACATAGTCAAGGAGGAAGAAGAAGGAGGAGGAGTGGGGTAGACACTAGACAGGGGGCCATTGGCCTCCCACATTTTCCACCGATAGAAAATGCCACCACCTCCCCTACCTTTGGTGCTTCTAACCAATATATAATTAATAATAGTGTACAAATGGCACTCCGATTGGGGGGGGGGGGGGTTGTGGCCTGGTGGGGGGGGCAATGCAAATGGTTCTGCGGTCCTTCCTATAAGGAACCGGAAAGAAGG
>JAODAF010000008.1:30609-42385 GCA_027574765.1 Molpadia intermedia
ACCAATACAGTGAGGGCTACATGTACAGTACCACATAATGCTACATGTATGTATAAGTGGTTTCCTATTATCTTACAATATCAAAACTAACTGTTCTTTATCCTTGGTTCTCCCGAGACAATTTATTCTTATAAAATCATTTGCTATTTCTCAACTGTTTTCCCTACCCTCTAACAACTTCATGACTGAATTTTCTCTTTTTGTTTATATGACACAAAAGCCTGACAAATTAGGCGCTCTACCTTCATGAACAATAAGGTATAGATGGAGGTCTAGACATGATAGATGCTCTGAGTTGAAAACAAAATCTGAATTGCAGCTGGGGCAAAAATTTCTTTTCAAATGGAACTTTGTTATACAGACAAGTATGTGAGGCTTGGGCTGAAAGCCTGAGATGTTTCTAAATAATTCATATAATTTCATTTAATTGTCAAACTAATAATTCATCTAATTGTTGGCAAAACGATTTTTACAAATCATCTCGTTGATGCTGATGCTGTTTATGTTAAATGTCATTTCAACGATTAGGTTCTACTCTCTGATATAATGCTTTCAAAAATGTATTGTCGGTCAACATGGTATATCGTTATCATACTAAATGGATTTTAAGCATCATTATTTTTTCGAACAGCTAATACCTCATATATAAAATTACCATACACCGACGTTGGCCCGACCAATCGCTCTTAAAGTCTTAAAGAGTGAAATTCACTACAATGCAGTGATCACTCTCAAGAAAAGAATGAGGTTAATTCGAAAATTCGGTTAATTTTTTTGTGATTCATATGTTGCAGAGTTGCCAGTAGATTACTATAATTCTTACAGTGAATTCGCACTGAGATTCTACGGATACTTTTCGTCAAGGGCACAACGGTCAGGTCGCCTCCTATGATACCCGCCTCCATTCTCATATGCTGAGCACCAGCGAGAAGGCAACATTTTCCACTTTTAAAGTCTTTGGTATGAATCGACCACGAATCGAACTCGGGCCTTGCTCTAACCAATGATGATACGCCATCAGAAAGCTACTGCCCGAGCAACCAAATAGCCCCAATCAAAATCTTCGGAAATAGATTTGATCAAAAGCTTACTTTCGAACTCATCCAACCTCATTATCTACAAGTGGCAACATTTCGACGTGCATCAAATATTGTTTTAATTTGGGTAATCAAACAAATGATTCCAAACACTTGAATTAAGTTAGGCCTACTATTTCAGACTACAGTGCACTACCGGTACTGGAAAATGTTACAGTAGATCACCGTTTATCGGTTTATATTATACAGAAAGTCGTAACAGTGTAACGTAAGCGGAAAGGATTGGGTAAATGTTAAAACAGCCTGTCTCCACGGTAACGTTGGTCAATGAATCTAGGAGGCAGTGTTGTACATTTTTTCTTATTAATTATGTCTCTTATGCCGTCCTGAGCAGACATGTTACCGGTGAGATATAACCCTCCTTCTCTAGTTCCTACTAATGAATCACACTAGTATGATTGCTATCGTAATCTCTCTTGATTATATTTCGATAATATTTCAGCATTCTGCCATTCAGCGAGTAGACGGCGTCCCAAGGAACTCAATTAACATGATAAAACAGACATCCATAACCTTTGCATAATTCTCTATATAGGCAGAGTCAGAATGACTGATAGCCGCTCGTGCGAATAGCTAAACGATTAAATGAGAAGAGCACATAAGCCTTTGATAAATGACAGGAACTTGACGGAATCAATATCGATGAGACGGAGTTTGTCTGGATGACGAATGGCTCTGACAAAAGACGAGAAGAGATATTAATTTCCATTTTTTATTATCACAATGTCCAATAGGGCAAGATGAGATATTGTAGTCATTTTGGCACATTATATAACTTTATGTAGTTACTTTATGTACTTTATGTACGGTGGCCGAGAAGTTCCGAGGGAAAAACCGATAATGATGAAATCCATACTGAAAACATTCAAAAAGTGGCGAACAAATCCAAAGCACGGAGATCAAATTTACGATGAAGACACCATGGTCAAACGTATACCAATGAGTAAAACAGTAATTCCAATTTCTCAACAGACGCAAGTAGTGAGAATTCTTCATCATGGGTTTATTCAATATAGTTCTGGTTTCTACCTACATCAAACTTCTCAGCCGACATCATGTAACCATGGGATATAACTTATGCCAGAACATGTCATGAGACATGGCATGTTTCACCAAAACAATATTGGGCAATGATATCCATACAATATCAATATCAAGACAGTTGACTCAATGCGCATAAATAAGAATCAGAATATATGATAGCCGCTCGTACGAAATGGGGAGAATACACTATAGCCTTTGACAAATGGCAGTAACTTGAAAGAATCAATATCCACGTGACGGGGTTTGACGGATGGTACTGAAGATAGGCTATAGGAGAGATATTAATTTCCATCTATTATTAATCACATCGTCCGACATGCGGGGATGAGATATTGTAATAATTTACCTTTCTTTATAATTGGTTTAACCCTCCCATTATATAGTCAACGTATGGCCGAAGAGGAGTTGGGTTCACTATACTCTGTAAAATATGTATCTATATATTATGGAAGAAATTTACGACTCAATGAATACAAACAGAACTGTTAGGGTAATCCTTCCAGATAATAATTTAATATTCAAAACATATTCATCAGCTGGGATTCAATCTTATAATACAATACATTAAATATAATAAAGGGGGCAATACATATACATCAATACATATAACACTATAAGTGCGCATGTCTCTCCTTTGTATACCAATTGGTACACTACTACCATACAATAGATGATGCAATATGTAATTCAATAACTATAATTGAATTAATAAACCATCTCAGGATGGTAGCTACATCACTCCTTCCCATTCATCTACCATGTAGTGTACCAGCTACTGCCAGGCATTGGCAGTGCACCCACGTCTTGTACCCAGATCAACCGCAAGTTAATACCAGGGCGTTGCCATCGCCCCAAGGCCCAAAGTACAGAAGTAACCGTCCAGTTAGAAATGAATAGATAATAATATATAATCTATCTGTCTAATATTCTAAACTTGAGTTCTGCCGAAGCCTGTCTGCTCTGCTGAGTGTCTTGGAGTGAAGTATGAGTTGCATCAAAGATTCCACATTTTAAAGCACATGGCGAACAAAGAAACTACCCTGCACCTGTGTCCAAAACTCTTGCGCGCAAACAAGACTTAACGAAGGAGTTCAAGTTATTCACCGTGCCTGATTCATCCCCAATTACACAGAATCACACAACTTCATAAACTAGCTAGATAAAGACTTACCCAAGAGGTTTAATTAAATGTCACCCTTTCAATCAAAAAAATAATTGGTCCCAGCACTAATCCTCAAAGTGGCCCATGGCACACAAATGGATTAGCACGGTAATGGCCATACTGGTCAACAAGTTACAATAGGTGAGGTCAATGCCCAACCAGAGTCAAAGACCTCTGTTCAAACTACAAGGTCAGTGCCCACTAAGAGGCAAGGACCTCTGTTAAAAAACTAAATAAAATAGGGGGAACGATTTAATAAGAGAAACATAGCATTGGGAGTAAATAAGAAAATATGGGGAAATGGAAGAATACATAAAATAGGGATATGGGAAAATATAATGCAGTCAAATTAGGGGTACATGTACATCTTGACGTTTATAATTGGTATCGAAGTGATGGCCTATATATTATCTGGAAAGACGTCGGTGAGTTTTAACTGACACCACATTATTTTACAAGCAATTTGCTTCTGAAGAAAGGTAAGGTTTTGCTGGATGAGGGAGATGACGGAGCCAGATATTCCGGCATTTTTATGCTATTGTGTTACCTGATTGATGCTTCTTCTGAATAATATAAGTATCGATGGTAAATATGAAAAGGTTGATAGTCATGTAGGCATTTATAACATTTCTTTGAAGAATGGTGAAGAAATAATTTGAAGACCAATGAAAACTTGTCACTCTCGTGACTTCTTATATAGTTTCAAGTAAATGTCTACAGTTTGTCTTTCTTTACAGCCGTCACTAATAAGCAGCTCTTAAACACTATTTCCGGATTCAACACGTATATTTGAAACGTAAATATTAGCTGAGTATTCAATAACTTTGTCAAGATAAACTCGTCTTTCTAAGTGTTTCACCATTTTAGATTCTAGTGCGGTGAACTACATTACGCTTTTACTGTTAATTATTTATTGTATACCATCGAATATATATCGAATATATACTGTCTGCATTTTATAACCTGGGACTAATAAGAAACATAAGTGAGTGCATTAACAATGTATTAACAATTAAGGCAAGCAATTATTAAAATTAACTGTTAGACTGTTTTTACTGTTTTGCAATACAAAAAAAACATGTTATATATGTAATGAATTTTACGTTTAAGCTCTAAACTGCTGAAACATATACTGTCATGCTCCTTTTGTCTTTTTCAATGGTATAACCTTAGCACCGATATACATCAAGGTGCATACGGTAACTTATCATCACTTGGGACAAACCATAACCATATGACACCTTAACAACTCTGAAGTCTTCTGAAGACAAATTCTCGTTAATACTGAAATTTTGTTTATATTTTTTATATGTAATTATAACAACATACTGTAATTGCTACATTTGTCAGTCATTGTCAATGTCTATGCAGACAAACTCATCTTTCGTCGTTATATAAGATTCACCATTAAAGGTTCTATTATAGTAAATGGTATCGCTTCTTAATGATCTCAGTTGCACCATCGGATGGCGTTTTCGGAGTTCTTTTCATTCTTTTCAATATGAATCTTAGCACTACACTCATCACATGGAACTAATAAGAACTAAAAGCGATATTTCGTACTAACGATTCATAATGTTTGAAGTCACTAAACCTACGGTACGAAATTTCAGGATGAGTAAACATAATGTATTAGGTGCTTAGAGTTTTAATAATTTTAAGTTAGTTTTAAGTTATTGTTGCTTTAATCTTAAGCATCCGTAATGATAATGTCATTATCATTTGGCCATTGTTATATTTCAAGATGTTACATGAAGACAAACTTGTCTTTCGTTTGTATTTTGTGTCACCATTTGAAGTTCTAGTATGCTGTAAACATCATGTAAATCATGCCACTCTTGTTGTTATACATCATTTATGTAGTCTACATCTCGCTTCTATAGTTAATGATTTATTCCTACCCGCGACAATACTATGGCGCTCTCTTCAATTCCACAGGAAACAATATTTCATGAGCTAAAACCCAAAGGGGCATAAAAGTCACTCAACACTTTGGACTTCGTGACCTGTAACATTTTCATTCGGATCAGTATATTTCTTCAACCTCCAAATTTATGAACATCTTCTCTCAAATCAACTGCTAGAACGAGACCTCCTTTACCGTTTGACGTTAACGTTGTGAATAATTTACCCCGTGCGTATATAATAGCCGTTACATTTGCCATAAAGAATTAATCATATGGTATTAGCATATCGTTAAAGTCATGACTTGTATATCTGTTTATGGATAACATCCTTTCCTTTTACGCCGTGAAAGAGAAGTCACTTTGTAACAAATAGCATACGTGGATGCCTTGACCGTTTTTCATTCCAACTTTTGACAGCTGTAATAAGAGGAAAGGGAGGTTGTTGTTATTAATGAGCAGAGATTACGAGCGTATGAACATCATCTTTAATAAGCATAGCCATTTATATCGACGAGTCGTAAAGTCTCCTATACCGTTATAGCCTTGCGGTGAAATACTGTAGACTAGACAAGTGTAGACAGCCATATATATAACTGCAACTCACATATGAGTTCTTCGTCTTCATTTCAATCTGGGTGCGTCTTTTAGTTTAAAAATTAATAAATATTATATCACACGAGGCACAGTGGAAACTCTCAGACTATAGAAATTGCCGACCCCATGCACGTGGGCTCAAACCTAGGACCACCTGCCCAGCGCACAGACGCTCTAACCAGCTATAACTTATGGTGGTGGCTGGTGAGCAGATTGAGATAATCTGAATTTGGGGCTCTAAATGCGGTTGGAACTTGGTTGTGATTCAGATTTAGGTACCGACGGATAAATCGGGACACACTTCAAATATGATTGAAACTAAGGACACTATATGGGCTATATTTTACATAATTAATATATATATTCCAGTTACAATTGCCAACCCCATTGGGACACGAACACAGGACCTCACATGACACATGTAAATGCCAAACTCGCTTATAATATACGGTAGTTAACATGATGATATTATATATTAATGCTATATTAATATTTCATACAAAAGCTATAGGCTATACTTATAGTTAAGTCATCTTTATCAATGTCGGAATAATTCTGAATGCCGAAATATGGAACTGTCACGAAATAGGCCTATATATTGATAGTCTACAATGAGGGTATCCTATTGTTACAACATGCGGTCTTAGCAATATCTTCAGTCAGCCTAAGCTCTCCCACCGGTATAGTAATTGTGAGGGTATCCTATCGTTATTATTTATATCATAGCAGTGGAATACTGAAACATCAAAATATTTGCACAGCATAACTTGTAATGGCCGTGTACCAAGTTATATCATGGTGGTGAAGTATACTGCATGCCACATCCACATTTTGTGGGTAGCCCGAGTTATGAGGACTCTTATTTTTACAGCAACGTGGTGAAATACTCCCACAGCAATATATTTGGACAGTTTAATACGTGCTGGTCTCTTGCCATTATAACACAGTTGAGAAATACTGTCAAAGCCATATATTTACGGAGCCCGAATGTTGAAGGTCCTCTACCGCAATTTACAGTGAAATAGGAACAGTATCTCGAAAATAAGTAGCGTGATTTTCGTGATTTTGTACTAATATACAAATAATATAGTTACCATACCATCTACCGTTTAACCCTTTGAGGCCCAGATTAATTTTGAAGAACGAACAGAAAATCTACCCTTCATCGGTGAAGCAACTATAGACAAAAAAAAGTAAAGCTGCAAAGCTATTAAAACTATTTACAATTTTGAAGCTTATGAATCAGGCTATAACATGATATATTGTTTTTGCAATCATGCATTCGCAGTGGTTGCCATGGTAACCGGAATTTGATAATTCAAAACATGTTAATATATATGCATAAAGGCGTACAATATTCCACATGCACTGCATGCATGTATGCGGCGGACTAATGCATGCCCTGTATATATATACCTGTTTTTCATATTACACATGAGTGCGCAATAAGCGATTAGAAAATATTGCATTTACTAATCGGATAATAATCGGGTAGCCGATAATTTAATACCAGACTGTGTGTTGGCAATAATTTGACCGGGTATACGCGAATAAAAAACGGTAGTAATTTTGGTATACTCAAACAATGATCACTACTCATATACCGAACAAATAAACATAAATAATTTAACGTATAAACACCTTTTTGTCAAAACTCTGTACAGGACAAACACCCTTTTCGACATTTTGGAAATTTTCTCTCTGAAATATTTTGCCGGCCGGGTGAATGTTTCATATGTGAAGCTAAAAGTTCGACACGATTGCCGAGTTTTATTATATATTTCCTTCTTGTACCGTTATTTTATGGATGTTTCCGCGCAATTCTGCCATTATCAGATCAGAGAAAACACATTTATAGTAACACGATTTAAGTAAAAAAGCAATACATTCAGAAGGCTAACAAAATTGAACTTCGTTGTTTTCTGTCAAATAGCTTATCGCAAACATTTTGATAAATTGCAGGGAGCTATCGATTCGTATATGTTCACATGCTCGCTGCTCTTATGGGGCGACAGCCGTAAGTAACTTTCCGCGCGATAATTTACACAAATGAACTCCCGGCGCCATTAAGCGCTTTTCCCGAAACTCGAACCTCTGACGAGCGCTTGGCTTACGGCTCTCTACCGTTTCACGATTTGTAGTGTTTTATGGTGAATAAAGGGACGGGCAAAAAGCATGACTAATGTTGATTGATAAACACATGCTCTTGATTCGACGGAGCGTGGAGATATATTCGTGATGAAACGTTTCAGGAAAGAAAAAAGAAACACAAGAAATACAAGAAGGAAAAAGAACATTCCACCAAATTCATCCGATCACACCAAGTATTGTCAAGATCTGACATCGCAAATTAGGCAACATTTCTTCGCATCTTTTAATAAAGAAAAAGTGGCATGTTTTGCCACCTTTCAATCATTTATGACGACAGGTAAGCCACGTGGAAGGGAATGCAAGTGGCAAAGATGACAGATAAATGAGATATCAGACAGTCGGAGCGTGTGACCGGAACGAGGTGAAGTGTTATGAGATATGGAGAAAAATGATTCAGTTTTTTGTTGAACCTCAGTATTTGATAAGTTTACGATTGCATATGATGCTTGCTGAAATGCCAGCGTTATTTAAATGTGATATTTTTTTAGAGCGACGTACATCTTAACATTGTGGTGTCGATTTCGATTCAGTAAATCTTAAAAGTATCAGGTTAAGCTAAGCAAACGACTTGTTATATATAACATACTCAGCTTCTGTAAATTCATTAAGTTAAGATTCAAAACAAGTGTGTTTTAACTATATAAACGAAACCTAATTTGGTTAATAACTGAAGAAGTTGAAAACAACCCCAGTACTTTATGGGGAAGCTTTCAAATGATTTCGGTTATACGGACATAACTCAATAGTAAATGAACATTAGTTGAATATATTATTAATTAGGTTTCTCTTGGCCCACTGATGGATGAGCTGATTGATATGAATATCCACATCCATCAACACTATATTTCAATTTGCCAGCATTTGCAACATTTATATTATGGTTCATTTTCCACCAAAACTGTGTAAATGTTATCAAAATTCAAACCGAATTATGTGCTGTCCATGGAGATGAGCTGACGTCGCTCTATGGTTAGTAGTGTCATGGTGATGTGATTGAGACGCAGTCAGCTTATTCCTTTAAATTCTGTCAAATATTCATGCATAACCACTTCCGCCATTCACCATTGTACTTCAATTACAAACACATATATATTACTAAGACACGTCAGAGAAAAAACAGTAAACCAAAGTTCTTGTACATTCGGTAACATTATACATTGATATAATTATACTTAATGTAAGTATGACGTCATTTTAAACTTACATATGGAATCGTTTTATATATACTATAGACATGCAGTGCGTTTTTTACTTGTTGTACGAAAGCAGACATTTCAACCAATGGGAAAGTACTTTTATATTAGTCTAGAGCGAAAGCTGAATTATTGCTGATACAATTGGGACGAAATCCATACCTAGATTCAACGCGGAGTTAGAGTGTTTCAGAGTTAGCACGTCGGTATCAATTGGAGGACGTATAGATGATTTTTAATGATTATGTTTATATTTCAAATATTTTGTTATTTTGTTGAAGAAAACCTTTCCGTCCAAACTCCGGTGGCACAGTGTGATTCCATAAAAGAACGATTAAAAAAGTAAAGTGTCGTTTTTGTGCAGCATAGCGTATACTGACCTGGGACTCACCAACGATTCCATATGCGTTGAAATAACACCGGATGAAATTCACGACGTAATTTGGATCAGTAGTTTCAATTCATCTTACTCTATAATTATGTGATCCAACTATCAGAATATAGAGTAATTGTATCACAAACCAAATTGATTGAAATACACCGGTGTTTCGTTTATACGGTGCTATGCAGGCCTACCGTATAACCATACACAAGACCATACACCTAAAGATGGTTAGGCTAAAAAAATCATTCAAATGTTCACATTTACAATAGGTTAACCCTTGTTGTGCTTTTCCACGAGACTGGAGAAAAGTTAAGTATTTTATTGTTTGTTAATGACAATGTTGTAAAAATAGATCAGAATATATTGCACTTGGTTGAGTTAACGGCTATTATTAAGCATCGTCTTATATCAGGCATCCGCCATACCATAGGTATTTATTAATATTTATGTACATAGCACTGAATCCAATAAAACCAGAGACAACTTGCTGCCAGTAGTGTATAAATATTGCCACCAGTTACATTTTGAGCGACAGAATGAAAATAAACCTAAAAGTGCCGATGGGAAATTTATGAAGGACTTCGACACATCTAACCGATTTGTTTGGTTTCCGTTGGTGACGATGCCGTCAGTCAAGGCACGGTAAAACGACGTGGGAGCAAAATAATAATTTTCCATCGTATAGTTCAGTATGATCTACATTTATCATCAAAGATGTTTTCTTGTCTGAACTCGGTGTTCATTAAAAAGTATGAAATTTTTAAAAAAATCTGAATATCTTATCCCTTATCGAAATATCGTTTAAAGCGATAATGTGTGTGGTTATATTGTTCAATATGTGTAGCATATACGGTAGCTTGGAATATCGTAATCACTGCAAACATAATACAACCGCTTCATAAATACAACCACAGAAGGACGTATATAGCGAGTAAATATATCCCACCCCGCGTATACTGGCACTGAATCATGATGGTTATGGTATATCATAGCCTATTTGTATTCATGTGAAGTACGACTCTGGTTAATATATTTGTTGTAATGTAAATAAGAAATCCACATTATGTTTTTCGTCGGTAAGACGTTGTGTCTATCCCTCCATGAGAAAAACAAACACAGCTATGTCGAACCCATGTATGTCAACAACTTTCATTTACATTGAATAAACCGCGGAGCTACTCTTTAACATAGGCCTACAGCTACGCTCATTTCACTCAGTCTCATCTCCATTGGATGTCTATCAAGCCCAATCTGGCGCCGACAGAGCGTACCATCATGTTAGTTGCTATAGCAACTCGCGCTTCCTTGACAAGCCCCCATCCTCAGCGGAACAGACGATTTATCAATCTCAAGTTTGGGCCTACTTGGACGGGTGAAGGTAGGGAGTAAAGATGGATAGATCACGTGACTATTGGGTAAGAGTTATTTGATGTGTTTCGGAGGCAGTCGGAAGATTGTGGCCATCGATTAGCGCGGTGGTTTGTTTGGCTACATCCGTCATTCAAGAGCAAAACTAATCTTCCAAAACCACACGCGCCGTCTTCCACTCCAAATAGCGGATATAGAAATGATAAATTCTGCTTGTTCACTAGCAACAGAGAAGCGCCAGTCATTGAGGCTCTCGTGAAGGGGTATTCGAAGGAGAATCTGAAAAAAGTCAATCTATCATTGAAAAACAGAAGGAAATTAATCACGATTTTGCCTCGAGACGTCCTCAGACGGAAAATTGAAATAATGTCAGTCTTTAGTGGCTGTTAATAATGTTGCATCCCAAAGGGGTCTTATGAAGCTAAGTGCCCACAGAAATGAGTTGGCTGCTTTGGATAATAAGAGTTATGTTTGACGGGACTTTGCCCTTACGGAGAAACGCACGAATCTAACGAGTCACATCAGGGTAAAGAATTAGAACGACGAAACGAAGAGGAAATAGCTTTTTGTTGCTAAAGTGCACGTCATAGTTGTAGTTGTCTGAAAGAGTTATTTTTGTGTTATCTTTTTTTCTTTCCCTTCTGATGATAAATGGCTTCGCCTTCAAAAAATAAACGAAAGCTCGACTAATTTTGTACGGATCACAGGTTTTTTGACGATCTGCAAATATTCGTGGGCACTGGAATGTATCACGACACAACCGAATGAGCAAAGGCCACGTGAAATGGCATTAGATTCATCAGGGTTAGTTTACTATTTAGCCTGAACGATTTGGGCGTCGATTCCCCCTCACAGGTGGTACATAATGCAATAAG
>JAODAF010000008.1:111791-122001 GCA_027574765.1 Molpadia intermedia
AACTTTTAACAAAATCGTGCTCAGCCAGTTTAGCGCCGTAAAATATGAATTAAATGATATATTAGGTTTTCGAATATTCTCTAGCCTAGTGTACTTTTAAAATGAGGTTTTGGTGAACCTGAACAAATCCTTTAATAATAGGACTGTTAATTTTCAACAGAATAACCATGTTTTATGGACTGGTTTGACAATAAATGCAAACCCATAGTTGTAGGCCTTTCAGTCATTTCAGTCATTTTGTGATCATTAAGTCCCATCAACTGCAAAGACCTAATAAATGTTGACTTTTTTTATGACCAAAATAACCAATGTAATCTTGTTCAAATCATAATAATATTATCATGGCAACAACTAGGCAACTGGGCAATCCCCGAAAACTAAAGTCAGAGGACCAAAACCCTCCCTCCTAGAGTAGAGTTACATACCAATACAAAGTGATCTCTTTGCAGAATTTCATTCATTTTAAACAAATAACAATTCCATTTGTGGGATAATTTTGCAAATCAACTGTATAAGTCCAGTGATTGCAACAAGCAAACATTTTACATTTCAGACACGATTTACTGGGTGTGTACGTGTAATAAGAATGTAATGTAGGTGGATATTGCAGGTAAGGGACTGTTCTGAATGTTATGGGTTCGGTATATTTAGGCCTACGACTAGACACACTTTGAGTACTTGGAATACTTATAAATGTATCTGCTTGAATTTAGTATTTTTAGTATTGGTCAAATATTTTTCTAGGGCTGTTAATTTTCAAAGTTGTACAATCGAATGAAAACCGGTTAACCGCTTTCGCTACAATTCTGGAAATCTGTCCAACCAAGGTTACAATCACATGTTTTGTGTGCACATTTGTATATATATGCCTTCATTTCTGCAGAAAACATATCCATGGACATGACAGCAAGAACCCCAACAACCTTACTTTGTTCTGCCAGCCCATTTGGGGCTCAACCTAAGCTACCTTATCGGACACATTAACATTATTTAGGGCCTGATGACGTAACGGTCACCGCGAATTGCTGTCGTGTCTTCAAATCAACTTCATTGTTCTGAGACAATAAATATCTTTCTTCTGACCCAGCATAGAATAATGTAAATGTAGGATTTCTTCTCTCCTTTATCAATTTCCTCACCAGCTACTGAGAAAATCATTTCATCATCTGTTTCTTTCTGGGGGTCGTCTTCATCTCCCCCCAGCTGCTTGGGTTGCTGGAGGTCCTGGGGCATGGTTTCGGTGTCCCCTTCAGGATAAATCTCTTCCTCGGGTGGGGAGGCTGGAAGAGTGTCATCGTCCGTAATCTCATATGGTTCTTGTTTCACCTGATCGAGTAATTCATCTTCTGGGGTTTCAAACAAAAAAAATCTTACTTAATATATGCATATAAGAATGGTTGGGTGGTGGTGTAGTCTGCCACCGCATGGATCTTTGATTTAATATCAACATTTATAGAAGGCGACTTATGGTTACTACACAATGCGGGTCTCGGGTTTTGTCATACATGCTGAATGTAGTGCAACAGTCACTATGGTTCAAATCAGGGTTCGCAGGTTTCTTCCAAGGTGGAAAAAAACATGGTTTTTTCCACTTGGAAGAAACACTAAAAGTGGAAGAAACTGGAAGAAACTCAATATTTAATGAAAACAATATTTAAATTGTGATTTACAATTTGCAGCAATCTATTACCATGTTTTAAGACAACACATACATGCACTGAGGCTAATTAGGGTCACCATAGGACACATGTATACTGTATGCATACAGTGTATACAGTATAGGCCTAGTTTTACACACATAATTGGCATTAACACTAAAATAAGTTACTAACCACTCTTTGACATAAAGCAGGAGTTGTAAAACTACATTGTTCTCTAATTGGGAGTCACACCTTAGCACAAATTATTTGTAAACATTGTTTGGTAACAGGCCTGATCGACTGAGTATCAATAGCCACAAACATAAACCATTGTGTAACATGTAATCTGTTAATCCTGGTTAATCTATTGACTATTGTTGTATAACACATGCACAGGTTGTCTACAGGTTCATTGAAGTCGCCATTTTTATTTATCATGAAAGACCTTCTTTCTTCTTAAAATTTAATATTAAAAGTACATCAGACTGGGTATACATGAAAGAACTTTGGAAAATAACTTAATGGGTGGGAATTGGGAAAACATGTTAACTTTTCTATTATTGTATTGTGTTTCCATTTTCATGGTATCTCTGCTGGGTTGATTGACCACTAAAGTGTGTGTTTTTTTAAGATTTCACGTTAAAAGTATTTGGAAGAATTTGAAAAGGATTAAAAAGGTAATTTGTGGAAAAAACATGTTAATTTTCTATTTTTTACTGTATTTTCATATCTCAAGTTTCATCTACCATTAAAGACAACTCATTGAGTATATTCCTCAGTTGTTTCCAGTGATTTCACAACAAAATTTTAGTTTCTTCCTGCAGTTTCTTCCGGAAGAAACCGGTTTCTTTCGGAAGAAACCGAACCCTGCTTATTACGATGAGTGTTCCGATGCTAGCGAGGCATGCGTGAAACAATCGAGGTCATCCTGCTCCCGGGACCGTATTTTAACATCCTCATCAGAAGAACATGAGTGTCCTCCAGCCTTTAACCACTTTCTCAAATGTCGAAAGAGGTGGAGGTAACTTGTTCCGGTGTACATGAGTCTTTGATCACTTTATCAAAGGTCGGGAGGGGTAGAAGCAACTTCTGTCAATAGGAATGAGTGTTCCCAAGTCTTTGACGACTTTCTCAAAGGTCGAGATAGTGGAAGCATCCACGGTTCCAACGAACATGAGTGTACCACATACAGCTTTTGAACACTTTCTCGAAGGTCGATAGGGTAGAAACAACTGGTTCCAATGGACAAGAGAGCTCCACCAGCCTTTGACCACTTTCTCTGAGGTCGAGAGGGGTGGAAGCAAATTGTTTCAATGGTCATGAATGCTCCCTCAGCATTGGACGACTTTCTCAAAGTTCGAGAGGGGTGATAACAACGTATTTCAATGGACATGAGTGCATGCTCCCACGGCCTTTGATTACGTTCTCACCTTGTGAATGCAACGCGAAACATACAACCGCCATCCCCACTCAATATATAGAAGACTATAGAAGCAGTGTGGATCATGGGACAAAGCTAACTATACCAACACACGGCTATTCACTTCCTCTGTGTACTAGGTAAAAAACATGAATCTGCATGGTGCAATGTTTCCACTTTTTTATTCCCCAAGTACGGTACTTAAAATAGGCATTGGTTTCAAGTTTTAGTCTATAATGTTTGTTTCCGTCATCCCAAGGACTTGCACCGCTAATAAGAGCAACCATATTTTATTGCTGTTTTATATTTTCGTTTCCAGAGCTCAATAACTTACAATGATCAGTGAAAGTCAGGGCCAGATTAAATCCCCCCAATCTAGGCTCATCCTACAAAATACAACGCAAAATAGCAGTAAAGACCTAAAAAAGAATAGGTAAGTGCTAAATTATCTTATGAGTCGGATGAGGTGTCGACAATCCAAAACATGATGGCCGTTTCCCATCTGTAGTTGCCTGTATCCACCATATCGATTTTCACTTTTCTGTTCTGAGATAAAGAAAAGAACCCCCTACATGTCCTGTGCCAGGGGCCCTCTCATATCGTAATCTTGTTGTTGGAAAGAAAGGAAGCTGTGTGGTAACGGAAATATAACGTCAACGTTCTAGTCTGAGACTACCCGACATGACTAAACTGTCACCCCCAAATCCAAACACAGACTAAATGGAAGATATGTGATAATGTGAGAGATAATGGTATTGTTCTGTGAAACTCAATAGCTCATTCCTAGCTTATATCATTGTTATATGTTTAAACTTCATTTTCCTTGGCTAATCTGTGTCATACGTGTGTCTTACATTAGTCTCAATTTCTTTCAACAATGTGACAATACGATCCACATTTGTATCGATATACCAGCTATGATCAACACACAATATCAGCACTGTAACTAATGTAATGTTCCAACACAGGTATGCACTGTGACACAAACCACACAGTAGTTACTGTCCAACGTTTTTTTTACAGTTACAGTTACCAGTTATTGACTGGAATAGAACGGCAGCCACCTTGTGACACACCATAATGTACTACACCAAAGTAGTATGCAGATAGATATATCCAAATGACTGATAAGCAAGTCAAGGCCGTGTATAATGTACCGTAGTGTAATAAGTGTATACTACATGACAATACCTGGTGGTATACCTTCGATGACATGGATATACAATTGAGTATCAGTTCGTGGTCGTTTTTTCCAAAAGAATACTTTTCTAGTCTTTGACGATCATCGCTTTAACCCTGGCTACATATTAGGCCTACCGACACTTTACATATCAAACTAAATGTATACAGAAACTAACCTGAGAGAAGTCGTCATGAAATGCGGTTTATGCTTATCATATTCTAACTTCGACCACAGGTTTTGTAAGACTAATACAGGAATTCAGGTTAGAAGGCTGGAAACAAGCCACCACAATTCATGTAATAAATTGGTTTCTGACATGAGACGAGAAACACGCAAGTCTAATTAGCACAGTGACATATCAGTGAGTTGCTAGAGACGCTATAGTAATTACCTGGACACATTACACTAGATTTTACACTAGATCCTGTTCAGGTTAAGATTACCGCAATATTACCGGTTCAGATTAAGATTAGCGCTTGCAGTTGATTTGATTCTGATCTTGGCAAGTGTAGATTTGGTCTGCTGCCATGTGCTGTCTCGACCCTTGTAACATCAGTGGATCTCAAGCTAGAGAAAAAAAACACTTACGGTTTTCCGAGCCTTCAGCATTGGTAGCTTACCCAAAATTGGAGGAACCCATGCAGAGCTACATGTAGTATAAGCACAAGGTAAATTAGAGGCGGATATAGTATCCAGATACCCAAAGATACCATACTGTATATCCGATACCAATTACCAAGTATTGGAAAAGAGGGAAAAACTCACCTTTTTGGCATCGGTACTCAAAATCAGAGGTATATACAGAGCTACATACCGTATACCGTGGATCTAGTAACCAGATACCAAAATATACCATACTGCATCTCCCAAACCAATTACCAAGTATTGAAGAGGAGGGGAAAACTCAGGGTTTTCACACACATCAGCCAAGCTTTATTCCATCAAACGACCGCAAATCACTATCTCTTTTATTACACCTGTCTCTGGTTCGTCTTTATACTGATTTTATTTTTTATCCAGCTCAAATATGCCTGAGTGTGTCTGTCATGGTTTCGCGTGTCGTGGCGTCGAGGTGGTTTTGAAATATTTTCACAACACGACATGACCACGACTAACCCGTTCCATTGGCGATTGCGTTCAGAAGTCGTGATCAGCGGGTTCACGAGCCCTACAGGGGAACACATCAAAACACGCTAACATACAGATCTCGATGAAACACATCAGGCAGCAATTCTCTTTACATTCGGTTTGCCTTAATTTGATGCTAGTAAATGACATGTGCGAGCTGTCGGTATTCAATCTCACTTTCCTAGATAATATCATCTCATCAAACAGAAACGCTACAAAGAATAAACTACCCAACAATTAAACTTATTGTGATATTGATGCCATTTTTAAACCAAACTGATTGCATTCGCACGACCTAGAGTTTATCTAGCCCTAGTTTGTAATATGACCTTCTACCAGGTACCCGTGAAAGAAGCCGTGATAGGCCCTTTGAAATATAGCATGTAGCTCAGTGCCAACTAAATCAACATGTTGGTATAAATTATTTGGACACTTGTTTAATCTATTGTCAAAGTCTTAGTAGTAAATCTCACGAATAAACTAACGAGTCTATCTCGACCTTAACAAAAGCCGGGTTATTGTTCTGCTCTCCTTAAGAATTTAGCTTTGCGATTATCCTTAAATTCGTTATATTCGTTACTTAGACGGTTACTCGAGAACACACAAAATTACTAAAATCTACCAATTTCGCCGGTCGGGATAGGACTATGTATATTTATACATTCTTGGTAGCATGCTTTTTATGACAATATGGGTCTTAGATGTACAGTAGCTGATAAATATATGTATACTTTCTAATGGTAATATTTACACAAAATGCGAATAATCTATAATGATTTTCAGTATGGAAAGCTGCCAAAGTCAATGTTAGTTACGTCATAGCGCCGGGTTACAGTAACTCGCATGCGTCATTATACGCTTCTATGTAAACTTAAAATAAACTTTAATCCACTCACTGGACTAACGAAAACCTTTTGTTGGTCAGTTTATTCCATGATTGAATGCTAATTCATTTTGGATATGTCTTTGCCCTCCCACTGTCATAGCATTGATCCCCCCAACCCCTGTAATATGACCCATGCATATTATAAAATGGTATTAAATTTAGGGACCTTGATTAAGTCATCTTTCAAAGAGAACAGAATATTTCAGTTTTTTGTAGAACAATTGAATACATCACCTTGATTAAAACTATGTTTCTGTGTATACCTTGGAATGTAAATGTGTAAAATTAACTAACTTCTAGTGGCTCATAGTCAAGTGATATTCTTGAAGTTTTGACATTTATGGAAGTTTTCCTAGCATTCTATGTGACTGTTGAATTGGTCTGTTATGCCTACAGATGGCATTTGATGGGTTTTTCTACGGCCGAATCTCCTGGTTGGATAAAGGATTCCGCGTCGTTGAAAAACGCATGCAATATGTATGGCATGCCAACCCATCCATCGGCGATGAAGCTAGTCTCTTTTCAGGAACTCTCTATTCAGGCTATGGCCCGCCATCTGGGTTTTGCTTTGATCGTGGCTGTTCAGACACCCCCATAGAGGTAGCACATGCTTTTTATAACTTGCACTTTATCAACTCATCTGCTAAATTCTGTTTCTCTTTCTCCCTAAAAATTACTCTGCAATTCTCAGATGAGTTTTGATGGTTTCTTTTTCGGGCGCATCACAGATGTTAATCGCAAAATTCGCAAAGCCAACAAGACCCTTGAGATGGTTTGGCATGCCAGTCCATCCATAGGCAGTAGTGGAGATATTTTTGCTGGGGTTCTGTACAATGGCTACGGACCACCTTCCAATTTCTGTTGGGACGAGGGTTGCGATGACTCTCCGATGCAGGTATCACTATTATCCTTTCCCACTAAACATTTTCCATCTCTCTTTTGCAAATTTCCTTCAAACTCTGTACCGTATTGTGTATATGATTTGCCGCTAATGCCCAGATGGCGTTTGAAGGCTTCCTCTTCGGACGGATAACTTATCTTAATCGAGGATTCCGCATTGCAGAGAAACGTTCAGAGATGGTTTGGCAGGCCAATCCATCTTTAGGGATGGATGCTGATATTTTCTCAGGCGTGCTCTTTCTTCAGTATTCTCCGCCTCTCTCGTTCTGTTATGATGATATCAAATGCAATGACCCTCCAATTCAGGTTAGTTGACCTTTAGCCTTTGACACAGCTAGGAATGATTTCTGACAAAATGTTACATTATCAGAAGACACAATGGGTGAGTATCTGGGTGAGTATTGTAGCTATAATATAAATAATACCCAGGTGTATGGTTGCATAACAAAACAAAAACTAAATACTCTACAAATTTGTACTTCAAAAACATCAAAACGGGTCTTATTCTGCTGTCTGTAAGGAATGTTGATGACCCTGTTGTAGCCATCCGAGGTCTGAACTCGGTTTTGATAAAGGTCCGTGTCGGATGTTGGTCCTTACCCAACACTTTCCCACTCTACCTCCTTTAGTTTAGGTAATAGGTAAAATTTGAAAAGCAATGTCTTCCTTAGTGAAAACTGGATACAGTAGTCTTGTCTCAAGTAGACCATGGTTGCAACTTTGAAAGCCGGACAAGAATTCAGAACACTGGTGGTACCATAATTGGAGCAAAACCACCTGATATTATTTCCAAATTTATTTGAAACCAACAATTTTTAGATGGGCTTTGACGGACTTTTCTTTGCCCGTCTGGATTACAACGATCGCAGCAAACGGATAAACGAGCAGCGGATGGAAGCTATTTGGAAAGGCGACCCCAACTTGGGTAGCCCGGCTGACTTATTCTTTGGTGCCTTCTTTGGTAATTTATATACACCCCCTCCTGGGTTCTGTTTTGATAGAGGATGTGATGATCAGCCCATGCAGGTAATGTAACTACAGTAAAGAACTAATGCTAACTGTAGCATCAAACAGAGAATAGTTGTTACAAAATCTTTTTATTGTCATTAGTAAAAACTTTGAAACTGATAGTTATACTTATTTTAATTAATATATTGTGACCATTATTGTGATATTAATGTTCACATTTCTTCATAAAGTTTTGGAAAAATATTCCTGAAAAGTGTGTGTATGGTATAAAACTGTTAGAATATGTGCATTCACTCTATTGTTTTCCGTTAATCATCTGGGTTTTGAATATATATACTGTATTTTGATGAGAGCAATAATAATGAATAATAATGAATCATAATTATTGGTTTTGTAACTAATTCCATTTGAAAGGTTACTGATGTACATTGGTGCTCTGAGCTGTTCAGCCGGCCAACCAGAAAATAACATTGACTAAATATCCCCTGTCACTGCCTGTTGGCCATTCCCCTCATATATTTACAAATATCTTTATAAATGTATTAGATACCTGGTAACTCATATCTCATTCACATTTACTACCCTCCCCACCCCCACTCCTTGATTTTCATCCACATTGAATGGGACAGAGACAGAATTAAATGACATCTCTAATCCCTCCATGAATCCTTCTGTCACCTCTCTGTTATGTACTTTTGTCAGGCACTCCCCTAGAGGCTTCAGGTGAGTCTGCCATGGTACGGGGTCGGGTCCCCAAGTTATGGTATCTGGTTACTTTAATACTGTACATGTGTAATTTTCTGGGGTGTTCCCTTCCCCTAGCCAGGCAGCCATCTACCTCAAGTCTTACAAACTTTATACGGATTTCCTTCCCTCTACCATTTTGCCAGTTATTGCCTGTTAATATGTCTAATTCAAAGAATGCACAGTAATATAAATTAAAATCCTAGCAACCCAATTGGGATGGGCAAAATTCATTGTTTTTCACAAACTTGGCCATGTTTTTTTTTGTTTTTTTTGCTTTTGTTCAATTTCTCTCTTTTAATTGAGTCTTTTAATTCACATTCAGGATGATAAGAAGTTGTTTGATTACAATGTCGATGAACGAGTGGATGCATTCATTAAGTGGGTGACTCTACAGTCATTAGCATTTCAGACGAACCATATCATCTTGACCATGGGGTCGGATTTTCAGTACGAGAATGCAAATACCTGGTACAAGAACCTAGATAAACTCATCAAATATGTCAATGCCAAGGTAATTTACAGGAGATAATCCTGAATCTGTAATCTGTAAAGCTCTGTCTACTTTGGTATTTCTTATGAAAATTTATTTGGTTCATTTTTCATTGCGGAGTAATTGTTTCATATTTTGTTCCGATACCAAAGGCAGCATTGGAACCTTTGCAGTCTAGTCGGAAAAGGTGTGTATGTACATATGTGATGCCTGGGTTTGATATCACAATAATTATGTTGGATAATTACTATGCTTGGCCAATCTATTGGCCATAGTGAGTAGAAAATCTATTGTTTTGGGTGCACAGCTCATGACTAATGAGTTGATTGGAGCTTAACATAAAATTCTTAAAATGTCAATATTTTCACAACCGTAATTGGGTTTAGCATTTTCGTGTTAGAAGATGGTAGGTACATGCTAATCTAATCAAGAAATTTCAAATGAATAATTTTCATGACTGATTGGTTGGGACTATATCACTGAATATAGCTGCTCAAGAACAAGATGTTGGATGGTTACCATAATTGATATATATATTGGCCATACAGATAGATGAACCCTATTGGTTTACAGGTGGTTCGGACAAGGGACACACACATTTTTCTATGCTGAGATACATTTTTCTAAGTGACAATGTATTTCCGTAAGCTTATCAGGGGCCTGTCAACCCTGTGAACTAGGTGTGGTTTAGGTGCACATCATGAATATTAATGAGTGGGCAGGCTTAATGTGAAGTCCTTAAAATGTCAATATTTTCAGAAGTCCAATATATTCATACATGACAATGGAAGATAGTATATACATGCTAATCTGATTAATAGTTTTTATGTCATGAATATTCATGAGT
>JAODAF010000008.1:185864-196019 GCA_027574765.1 Molpadia intermedia
ATTTTCGGAAATGGGCACCGGTAAATGAGGCACATTTAAAGTTTAGAAACATTCGCGTATACAATGGTTTTAAAAGCCTGTCCACGCCCCAATAGGGACAATCCCACCCACCCATCCATCGCAAAATTGATCTCACCCCAATAACGGGCTAAGCTTTCAAAAAATCTGATGGAAACGAATCCACGTTTCGATCCAAAAGAGCACTCAAGTTTTGCTACTTCGGCGAAATCTGAAAGCACGCAAAAGACACTGACAAGAATAATATGACTAAATATATTGACGATTCTTTCATCGTCACTCATTAACCTTTTAATTGAGCTCGTTCCTCTATGACGTCCGCTAACGACAATTTATGTTCATATGATTTCCTACTTTAATTCGAACAAAGATCGTTATCCTCAATATTAAGAAATAAAATTTGACGTGAGTTTTCATTAAAAACCATTTTGCCAGGGCGATTCTTTAATTTAATCGTATCAATTTTCCAAGTAACAGGTGTTGCATAGATACATCACACCGCGCACTAATGCCCAACACTAAAAGAGAGTCCGCGTCTGCTCACAGCAAGAAATGAAGTGCTCACGACGTGGTAAATCCCGCGATGAAATGTCCTGCCATAAACCCTCTAAGAAACTGTCATTCCGAATTGAATGTAATTCCGTCCAATTCGCGTTTACAGTCGGTTCTTCAATCATCTATCAGCAATATTTCATATTTTTTGACCGTCTATCTTCGTTGTCCGCGTTCGTTCGTGCTGCATGTGGTGGTCGCACATGCGTCCGTGGCGACTGTGTATTTCAGCGATGTTCACTGCGTAACTTACACCACCCAGGGGATTAATGAGTGGCTTATTAAGCCCCGTATCGAATTACATTCACCAATCCCTAAATCCTCATTTCTCCCTGGAATAGCTCTTGGATTCGTCAAGTAAAAAGCTGTAAGATAAAATCTAAAATGGCTTGTCATAATCCTTATTTATCGTTAAGTGTTCTTGATGACGTTTACAAGTTTGTCATATTTATGCAAGCTGACTGGCTCCTGCCTGGGCTTTTAGGAATGGTCTCGTGACAAACTGTCCCTAGATATAACACAGTGATCCACGGGCCAGCTTCTAACCACGCACAGATGGGCGAACGATTAGAGGGGAATAGCCTACTCGCGCCTGGGTGCGCCCGCTCGTACGCTCGGCGTTTCGCGCTGTTGCTTCTTATTTAGATTCTAGCGTGAAGTTATCTAGCCAGGTTCATCTGGCTGTCATCAGATCGACAGATACGACCAATTAGTGCTCCCAATGTCTCCCATCTTCGCTCGGCCTGTTATTTTGCCCATAAAATTGCTTTGTTTTGTTTATAACATTTGTCGCTATGGTTCGCATACTCTTTCTCATTACGACCAGAAGCCAAGAAAAGAAGAAAAAAACGAAAGATAGAAACAAGGACGAGAGTACGATGAGAGGCATAAAACAAAAGAAGATCTAATGAGAAAGTAACAAGATTTTCATTGGCACGTGGTGTCAAAAAGATGGCAATATTTATTGAGGCCATTAGTTGCCCACCCTGTTCGTCCCTGGAGATAACAGGCAACGGATGAAAATTTAAGAACTAGATTTTTGTTTAAAAAGGTACAAAAAAGAACAATTTCAAACTAGCAATAATAAAAACTGCGAAATAGGTTTTAAATAAGAAAAAGATGACGCCGCAAAGATCATTGCTGTTCTTTGTGGATGTCCGGGAGTTGAGCTTGTCAAATTTGAAAAGGAAGGGAGGCCCCTTTCTCAATTACGGCAAGGCAGATGGGAGAGGATCGTGTGTCTCCTCGGTGAGATCATAGCGGGATGGAAGGTGTCAGAAATGACATAAAAAGGTCCATTTGCATACTCGACGTCCCTCTGTACCTATATTCATGTTAAAGGTTTATGAGGCCACTATGTACCCCTGAAATAAGTGTAAAAAAGAGCCGGGAAATTTGAAACCGCAGTATCGCCCATGATTTCGCTGCAAGGTATAGTAACATGACCTTTAAAGAACCAATGATTTCGTGCGAAGACGTATGTAAGAATTCAGCAATCTGAAAAACAA
Source organism: Molpadia intermedia (assembly GCA_027574765.1). Classification (NCBI taxonomy): domain Eukaryota; kingdom Metazoa; phylum Echinodermata; class Holothuroidea; order Molpadida; family Molpadiidae; genus Molpadia; species Molpadia intermedia. The sequence continues at coordinate 187,943 of JAODAF010000008.1, forward strand.
ATTGGTGGTTCTGCTAAACATCCTATTGAAATCTATGTACACTGTTTCTTATGGATTTGAGAGCTTAGCACTTTGATAGAACTCGAATGAAAATATAAATGTATAATGCTATCATCAAATGTAATGAATCCTTTTTATGTTTGTGTTAGTTTGAAAGCTTAGAATTGCTTGTTGGTTTATTTATACTTCTGAAGTCTTTTTAGGTATAATGCGGTCAATAAAACTAACAAATATTGTGGATGTATGTGTTAGTTTGAAATCTTGGAATTCCTTGTTAGTTCAGTTATTTTTACAGAAGTACATATGTATGTATAATGCTGTCAATAAAACTAACGCATCTTTTGGATGTATTGAAAGCTTGGAATTGCTTGTTCTTTCAATTATTTTACAGAAGTCGTACATAGGCTATGTATAATGTTGTCAATAAAACGAACGAATCGTTTGGATGTTTGTGTTAGTTTGAAAGCTTGAAAGTCGTACATTTGGATGTATTGAAAGCTTGGAATTGCTTGTTGGTTCGGTTATTTTACAGAAGTCGTACATATGTATAATGCTGTCAATAAAACTAACAACTATTTTGGATGTTTGTGTTAGTTTGAAAGCTTGAAATTCCTTGTTGGTTCAGTTATCTTTTACAGAAGTACATATGTATAATGCTGTCACTAAAACTAACGCATCTTTTGGATGTATTGAAAGCTTGGAATTGCTTGTTGTTTCAATTATTTTACAGAAGTCGTACATATGTATAATGCTGTCAATAAGAACGAACGAATCGTTTGGATGTTTGTGTTAGTTTGAAAGTCGTACATATGTATAAAGTGGTCAATAAAACTAACACATCCTTTGGATGTATTGAAAGCTTGGAATTGCTTGTTGGTTCGGTTATTTTACAGAAGTCGTACACATGTATAATGCGGTCAATAAAACTAACAACTATTTTGGATGTTTGTGTTATTGAACTTGTAATTTCTTCTTGCTTCAGTTATACTACTAAGTAGTATTTATTTGTATAACGCGGTCAATGAAGCTAACCAATCCTTTGGATGTTTTTATTTATTGGAAAACTTTGAAATTGCCTGTTAGTTCAGTGATAACGTGGTTAATAAAAGTAACGTATATTTTGAATGTTAGTTTAAAAGCTTTGAATTGTTTGTTTCTTCGGAGCTAACGAATATATTGGATGTTTGTTTTGTTGGTTCAGCTATACTTCTGTAGTCGTATTTATTTAAGATATGATCAATAAAACTAACAAATTAGCTGTTATACAGATAACCATATTCTGGTAATCAGAAGGATACCATCAGGTATAAGCAATATTCTAATTTGCATTTCTAACCTGTTTAACAGCTCAATCAATGAGCTGCTATACAGATCTTCATATTCTGGTAATCAGAAGGATACCATCAGGTATAAGCAACATTCTGGGTTGCATTTGTAAACTGATTAACAGCTCAACGAGCTTTTCTATACAGATCATCATATTCTGGTAATCATATAATACACCAGGCATCCAGGTATGAAGCAACATGTTGAAGTAATAGCGCAATGAGCAATGTACACATCAAGTTAATAATTTAGTAATTAGAAGGATATTCTCAGGTATAAGTAATATTCTGGGTTGTATTTCTAACTTCATTATTTGTTCTATGGGTTGCTATATATTACAGATCTTCTTATAATCGGAGTCAGGAAGATACCAGGTATAATCAATATTGTAACTTGCATTTCTAATATGATTATAAGCACAACGAGCTGATATACAGATCTTCCTATTCCGATATTCAAAAAATACCATCAGGTATATAAGCAACATTATGGGTTGTATTTCTAACCTGGTTATCAACTCAATTAACTGCGTTAACATAGTTAACAAGCCGGTACCAGCTATCGACGAAAATTAGTGGAAGAAAATATATCTTGTTATATGTCTTTAATAATATGATGTACCGTAAACCTCCTCTTTATTATATTCAGCATTGCGTTTGTAACAAACTGATGTACAGAGGTAACGAAAAGAGGGTTATTAGACCAAATTCTTGTTATCCCGCCATTATCTAGTTTATTGACTGAAGGCGCGCAGCGACCCGGTGGTCCAAAATAATAACATATCATGTTGCTGTGTTAGACGCGTGGCGGTCGGGCGACACAGAATTTACGCAACTTGGTATAATGGGTTACCTGGAGGGTATAGTCAAAAAGGCTAAAGTTGACAAATCTTGTGCAATTATTGTTGGGACCAAAGTCAGATTATTAAGTTACGATAAGGCTACGAACAACAACATTCAACATAACATCCGGGATTCAGTTTAAAAGTCAGATCATGTCGCGTGTTTGATGCTTAAATGGATTAGAACCACAGTTTGTGATTATTATTATTACAGCAATTAAATCCAGCCACCACTGGGGGTATATTTATAACATTAATCGCTACTATTTTAGTCGTGTGGCTGTCGTACGACGAAAGATTATACGTTCCATGTCAATGAAGAACAGGTGGAAAATTCACAATGAATGATACACAATGAGCTTAATATTATATTATATTATATTCTCATTACTTATTATGTTATCTCAATTATGGAGACTTGTAAATTACTTATTTAATTAATTGTGTGTAGAGGTCGTGCAACCGAAATTACAGGTATCTGGGGAGTAGTGACGTATGGATAACACATACATAGGCCTACCCTATATATCGTTTTCTTTTCCTCAGTAAATTCTCAGTTTCAACCCGATTGATCGACCTAACCCAAAGCCACACCCACCATATCCATACCCCCATTACTGACATATTCTGAATCCGCCTTTAAAGTAGTAAAAAGGAAAGCAATCATAGAATCAATTGCTACGTGAACGCGTTGATATTTCAGAGCCGGTAAAACGAGGGGAGGTCATAATGATATTTCGGTTCCGTCATGTTAGACGCGTGGCAGTCGCCCCACAAAACAATTGACTAACCACTATGCATGACGTTGTATTGTGAATGGGCAAAGGTCAAAGTTACGACTTCTTTTATACGAGCAACTTTAGCTTGTAAATGTGTCTAAATGCAATAAATAAGGAATAAATAATTTACAATTTGTCATTAAACTCCTTTTTACAAAGCTTGTCTTTTTTAAGAGTTGCATTATGTGAAGAACATATGTGGAGAATGACGAAAATATACGAGCAACCCAATTCTTAGAACTAAAGATGGCATCCGGGTAACATCACATTTAAAGCCTTACAAGAGGATTGACTGTATATACAAAATAAAATTATCAGGCATGTCCACAAGGGTGAGGAATTCTAACTTTTTTAACGACGTCCATATACGGCCTATGTTATACCTAGATCACTAAATCCACCCTCATGAAATACCAGTGTTGGAAATATATCTATTTTGAGAGCGATCATATTGCAAGGTTGGAAAAACTTGTTTATGAAACAAAAGATACACACTTTAGGTGAATGTTACGTTGGAGTCATTTTAGGACCCTCATGTATCTCAGGCAAAGTGCAGGGAAAATACAACTTAATACTTTAATAAAATGCTTAGCATGTTTGATAATAATATCAATATAGCAAACGAAAATAGCAAGTAGGGATATCCTTCCATAACAGGTAAACGTATGAAGAGAAATGAGTAAACATTCTGGGGATCTAGAAAAAAGACCTTACATGTACACAAATCGAAAACCTCGCTTTAATTGATATATGGATAAGGAATTTGAGAAAATACCCCCACCCCCACCCTGTTCTTCCTGCCACCAGAAACGGAATTAAAATAACGGATCGTGTACAAAGTACAAACCCTCCTTAATTTAAATTTCCAGACAATAGTGTAAATTAATCTTCGTGATTTAGAACTAAACCAACATTGCCATGCATCAACGACATCAACTCGTTTCATATCAATTGACTATCAATGTTAATACATTGAAGCTTATAATATTTAAAACTACATAAGCGTTAATTATCGTTTTGGTTCCTTGTCGAAGGCAAAAGGAACCTATGCAGTCAGGTTGGAGTTTGTGTCTGTGACGCTTGCTTGGGTACGCGATATTTGGTGCGTAGATCCGCCATAGTGCCCTATTGTTTTTGGTTCCGATATCATGCATACTAATGAAGTTACGGGGTAAAAGGTCAACATCTTTGAATTGACGTAACTCCACAACCTTCGAATGATAATCAAGCCTGGTGTGTGGTTGTAGGTTAATAATGGGGACATGTCGATATTTGTGTTAATTAATTAGGTCACAAGGTTAATGGTCAAAATCTTCAAATTGCTGTAATTCTTGCTGTAATTCTTTAACCGTAAGTCGAATTATATTCAAAGTTGGTATATTGTTGTATGTTGATAGTGGGTACATGCAGTGTTGTGTGTTAATTAATTAGATCCCAAGGTCAAAAGTCAATATCTTTATATTGATGTAACTCCGCAACCGTAAATCAGATTATAATCAAACTTGATATGTAGTTGTAGGTTGATAGTGGGTATATGTCGTGACTTGTGTTTATTATGTTATGTGGTCAAAGGTCAAAACCTTCAAATTGTTGTAATTATTCAACCGTAAGTCGGATTGTATTCAAAATTTGGTATATAGTTGTAGGTTGATAGTGGGTACATGTACTGTTGTCTGGTTGTGTGTTAATTAATTAGGTCAAAGGTCAATATCTTCAAATTGCTGTGTAAGCAAGGAATCACAATGCCCATTTGGGCTTTTGTTAGATATCCTCGTGGCCTCTGACATGATATAGTATTCTCCTGGATAATGTTAAATAAAACGCAAAATAACCATCTACTCATATTTAAAACTTGAATGATTTTCAAATGTAATTAAATCTTGTTAATATTGTATCCACACGACCTTTGTTACCTAAGGGAACATACCACCGTTAGCTTCTATGTTATTCCTTCCTTGTTTTGCACAGCCTTGTAGAAGTACTGCTTATCTGACATCCGACAAGATGGCCAGTTGGGCATCCTTACTTTTGGAAGATTATTATTTGATATTCCCCACTAGAAGCGACCAAAATTTTAGTAAACAATGCACAGTCTCCATAATATTCATAGTATACCATCCATGTGTTTATTTAATTTCTGTCAAAATTCGGAACCAAAAAAGTCATTTGTAATTTAGAACCGACAAAAAATCATTCCAAAATTAATTTTAGGATCTTTTTCACTGTTTTTCTCATTGTTGTTTGTTATCCCGTTATCTTTAATAAAATGGTTTGGTTTTTATAGAGTACGATAATTTAGTAACGCTGCCAAATCATAAATATCATCCCGTTGCCTTAACTTAAAATTATTTTTACATCAACTTCATTAAACATTAACTAGCGATTACCAAAGTGGCGGTCCTTAGTTTGGAATGCTCCGTATACTGAATTATTACTACCCATCTCCATAAATAAGTTAATAAGTTGGTAAAAATATTATTCTGACTATATCCCATTGCCTAAAATTAAAATGATTTATATTATCCACATGTTACACAGTTACTGTGCTTCAGTTTTTATATTTTATAAAACCCATCTTAGTTCATAATTAAATACCTCGAAATATTTTCTTATCTCTGAGATAATATAAGCACCCACCATCCATTGTCTTAAATTATCATTATTAATCACTCTTACAAAAGGCGTTGTCCTTAGATTCTCATTTCCTGAATAATTTATATAGCAAACCATCTTAGTTTTGAAAAACTAAAAATATCATCCAATTGCCTTAAAATTAATTAATTCTTTTATATAACTATCCATATTAAGTCTGAGAAGTTGTTTCAAATTGTTCAAATGTAACCGATTCATGATTTTGTGTAATGGAAACGATGTACTTGTTTTGTATGAATATCGTTGTGAGCTTTTGACATGTTAAAAGCTTTATCCATACAGATTATTGGCTGAAATTTCTCATATCATTAATCAAAATATATATCATAATTCATACATTATTTATTTTGTGTAGCACAATTTAACTTTAAATATCCTCGTGACTTTTCACATGACAAGTACATCATCCTATTGTCTTATATTAAGATATGTACATTAAGCATCCGAATTTCATATGGTAATCTTCCGTTGCCTGCATTATATATAGTTTTCAACCGTATTTATACGTTGAAAACTTTCGTGTGACACGTACAGTAGTTTCGCATCAGTAACACTATACGCTATAGTAGCTAATACAGCAGCTTCAATGTACCCGCTAGCCTGATATATATCCATATTTAGAAGGTAGTATATATATAGTGCATAGCTTGATCACGTGATCAATCTCTATTCATATGTAGTTACGTCATTCGTATTTTCTTGTATTAATTATATGCTTGATTGTTTTGTCACTTAGGACAGCCATAAAGCGATTGTCATTGTCACTTATAGTTCAACTATATATATATAGTATATGCAATGTTAGACTATGACATGCGTTATTCAATGTTGTGTCATGCGTCACCGTCAGGTAAACACATATCAGAAAACAACTGTGGTGTGTAACATTTAAATTTTTACCTTGTAAACAGAGCTCAAGCAATTATTCTGCTCTTGACAGATATGTTTTTATCCATTTCCTACTCAACCATGTTGGCATCGCTTTTCTGGTCTTTGCATGTGAAACGTTGCGTTAGATATACCATCATACATGACAAAATAATGAAGAAAAAACCTTTACCGACAATACACGAGGCTGACAGTTTCGACTGCCATGAACCGCACAGTTGTCATGAGTCGTTACGGACCACCGCCGTAGAGGCGCGAGTCTGTAACGCAACCTTAGCAACATCATAGGTTCAAGACGTCAGGGACCTAGCTAGTGTGTAAGTATGTCTAGATTCAACGTACATTTGTACGTTAGGCTAGAAAGGAAATCACCCGGCCTACAGGGAGAGACGCGGGCGTATTGATGATCACTAAGGGACGGCGATGTGATGAATTTCCTTTGATTAGAAATGCGTCTGGGTTGCAACTACTAGAAAGGTACTCGCACTTCATCTGTGTTGAGGCGTATCTGCATTTTTGTTATGATATGTTGATATCACACAGAGCTAGTTATTAAAGCAATTCATCACACGAGTGTATAATAGCAGATATATGCTGGTCACGCATCCATGCCTTACCATTAAACTCTCGTTTGATCTTTCTGGTCGCACTGCGGCTCCAGAAATTTTGCTATAAACAAAATGGGAGCGTCAGGGAGAACCGAGAAGCTAATGGGTTCGTAAAGAAGCCTCAATAAGCCAGTTTTAAGTTCGAAACATAGATTTTAACCAGCCGTTAAAACTAATCACCGAGTCGAAGAAGATAATGATGGAATAATAGTTACTTTTGTTTATAATTGAAGCATTAGATAACACGTTTATCATTTTCAAAGTTAATAATTAAGTAGGAATTGTCATCTCAAGCAATATATCCTTCGAGTAAAACGAACCTCTCTGGTAAATGCAGAGTAAAGTAAGGTCTGTAGTACTTAATCACCAAACTTTAGGATAAATATGACGAAAGGCCAGTTGAACAAAGTCCTATAGGGTAGTCTACTAATAAATAACAAACGATCGAAAGTAATGCATTGTGTTAGCAAATATTGATAGCAAGTTAGAGGGACTTATCCATAATCTTGCTTAAAAATCACGATGAATTAATTATAAACAACGACGATTTCGATCGGATATGTATTATTGAAATCTTTTATGACTTACAGCAGTATACTTATATAATAATAATAAATATAATAATTTGACTTTATACATATTGATCGATATAGGGTATTAAACTGTTTATAATAAATTAATAGGAAGATGTTGCGCCTAAGTTTGTTTTATTTTTACCTTGATTACTATAATCATATAAAACTATTTCATAGTACTGTTTTTATGATCAACTATTTCATATTTATCTACATTCATTACATTGTATAACAACGTTTTAATTATGATGATAATGGCTAAGAACGAATCTAACTAAGCTTACAGTTACAAAAGTATTAATTTTCATTTAGATATCAATACATTGATAGATATTTAGGGGATAAATGCGAGGGTACCCGGTCTTAAATTTGATTTAAGACCGATGATGACGTCATCGGGGAGGCTGA
>JAODAF010000008.1:196119-206293 GCA_027574765.1 Molpadia intermedia
TTTTATGACAGGATATAAGCCTCCGGAAAGTTTAGACAGTTAATTGGAAGCCAGCTAGGCTACATGATATTTGTATGCTCCTAGCCAATCAGAATGCAGGAAACTGATAAAGGTATTTATGAATGACTATATTCAGAACATAGTAACTCTGGAAAGGAAATGATTTTATAGGATATATAACTTAAGAGCCTCGTTGCTACATATTCATGTTATGTCTAACGTTAACTTTAACTTTTAAATATAAACCTTATATTTAAAGTGCTTAAACTTATTTGTGCCGCATTAAATTTAGCAATGAACTAATTTTATTTTGGAGGTGTTCCAAGAATGTCACGATTCCAACAACATTTGGTTAAGTTATATATAATTGACTAATAAATTACTACCAATTCTATCACGAGATAATATACCGGTATCATATGAATTAATCATAGGTGAAAACATGATATGAGTGAAATTCTCGATTGCAGCAGTTGCTAAAAAGGTATTAAGAATAAATTTAAAATATTTGGAATATACGGTGTCTAAGGTATTTTAAATTTAGTACCAAATTTGAGAGCAATTGTAACACATTTGATTTGCAATTAAAATGGAGCATAAATCGTAATATTTTTTCCTTAGCATTTATTCAGGTACCGGTATATATATTTATCGGAACTAAGTTCGTCGAAGTTATTGTGATCAAAATCTCTTTTTAAATAAACACATTTTACACTCGTCCACAATTTTGTAGAATTTTTTACAAATTTGATTTGAAAATATTTAGAGCATACTTCCTAACCCATATGCCATTAAAATTCAATCATGATGTATAATTCTTTTGAACTAAATATGAGAAATTCAGCCGTGTCGGTGAAGGCACTTCTTAATTTTTTTCATCCCCACTGTCCCCCGATGAATGATGACAAACCTACTCTGTTACTGATGAAGTAAATTTACTTGTAATAGTCTCTCTCCTCATTTAATCATCAATCATTCCAGCTAATAATCATCATAAATTTCCTCGTCCAAAACCAAATCTCCCGGTGTTTTTTGGTTCCTTTCTACGTTAATTTTGCTTATTTTTTCTGTTATGTTTTAAAGGATATTTTTGTTCCGTAACTATCAACAAGCTGAATGTCATATCTGGTAATAGTTAAGGTTTCTTTAGTTGAAGAAGTACTGGTTGGTGAACAGACCGCCAGTATCTGATTCATTATTTTGCGCCAATAATTTAGGGGATCAGTAGCTAGGCTATCTATCTGAATTGGGTAGCTACAAAACGCAAATTTATAATCCCATCAAACAAGTGCTCAGTATTGTTTGTGAGATTCTTTCGAGATTCAAAATTTTGAATAAGTTTATAGTTAGGGCATATTTCCAAGGTTGGCAAGTATACATGAATGATATATAATTATATATATATATATATAAGAGTAACAAAAGAGACACAGGCCTCATAGTTGACAAAACAGGAATACTGAATTTAATAAAAGTTTAATGCTTATTTACGGACCTCCCTGGGTCTAAGAAGTTAAATGTATATATATATATATATAACTCTAATCTCTGTTCACACCTCTCTCCATCTGGTCACTCCGATCCACCATATCGGTATCTGGTCTCAGCTGAGTCTCAGTGGGATCTGCAATTGTTCTCCGTCGCATATTTTCCATTTTGTTAATAATATATACCGGTACTGTGGCTTTAAGCTGTCCTCGTAATTTGCACTTCTATTTTATGCTTATTCTATAAAGTGTCACATAATTTCTGAAAATGGACCGTACTACAGAAGTTGAACTTCACAAAAGATTTAATAGGTTTATATAATCTAGACCTTAACAGCCTCGTTGCTGCATATTCATAGTATGCCTAACGTTAAATTTGAATGAGACTACATGTGACAGGACATGGATACGCTTAAAACAAATCAATTATACAAATGTAGACAATGACCGCTATTTATAGTAAATCATATTATCGTAAACGTAAATCGACGTTCAAAACGGTCAATTTTACGTGAAGTTGAAATGACTTGTGGTGATGTGGAAAATGTTCTTTCTATCTACGAAATATCAAACAAAGAGATTAATGGAATTAATTGAAGCAAATTGCTTTCAAATACAGTCACATGCAATCAGTTTTGAACGAAGAATGGTTATGTCATCAACATACAGTTGTCTTCCTTTAATTTATAACCTGATTTCAGTAATGCATGAATAAAAGTTAATGATGTTGGAATGTTTGAAATACAGTAAAAAACAGCCAGTTTCAAGCGTTGCAAGTTTCAACGAAATCGTCGACAGGACCGTCGTTGTTATAAGTACTTCTGTCAACAATTATTACAATAACTTTTTTATTTAGTGTGAATTTCTTATATCCAAGTTGGCAAGTATATATGAATGATATATTTTCAAGTTTAATTATTAGTACAATCATGGCAAAATCATCACAAAATGATTCATTGCTATCATCATTGATTGGATAAATTGCAAAGTTCAACAACATTTGCAGTTTTGTACCTGGAGTGCGGTGATATAGGGCCCACTATGTTATAACATTTTGCATTTCCTTAATATTTTTCGAATTATTCTGAATTCAATTAATCGTTCCTATTCCATCATTGTATAATAAACTTACGGAATGAATCACCTTGAAGGCCGCTTCGTAAAATGGACTATTGTATCGAACGGGGGTGAAACATTCGTGCAGATATTATGCAGATGTTTACCTCTTTGTTTTCGTATATTAACTCATGTATATCACATACCGTAATATCTGGACTATTGGTAAAATCCAGTTCTGTTAATGAATAACACATCATAAATATAATGTCTTTTGAGTTTGACTCTCCAATAAATTCGTTACTTTTTTCTTTAAATTTTGGTTTTAAAATATTAGGCTACTCAATATATTTCTTATACCAATCTCCCGTTAAAAAATCTTGCTGATAAATGCAGTCTTGCATTTTGAAACAATCCTCGGTCGAAATAAGCAAGCTGTGTTTCCTATGCAACTCTCTCGCATTATATCCCACTTAGGGACGTCTTTTTAATACAATTCCCAGTGAAGTGTGAAGCGTTCCGCTCTAGCAGTAGAGGGAGGAGGCCTTAATAATGCACTCCTATCAGTTTTCATTCCTGGGGAACAGTGTCTTCGATTCTTCGAGCTGACTTTTAAAGTCCTATTACTCTCTACCATCGGTGTAAATTACGATGTTACACCGCTTGTTTTTAGACAAAAATTACGTTAGTTCGAATCTTCATTTATGTGTAAATTTTCTACCGCAAAATTATAGCGGAAGGTCTGTAGTAAATAAAAGAAGAGCTTTCATATCGCTGGCAGGAATGGATGTCTTCGTGAGATGAAAAATATGAACGCTGAGACTGGTTAGCGTCATTGACAAAGGTCGCTACGATCATGACATCCGTGTTATAGCATTATTAATATTTAATTCCAGCATAATCCTTTATTTCGTCAAAAGTGATCAAAACATTTCCGAGGACAGGTAGAAGTATATATATTAGTTTATTAATGCATCAAGCAATGTGATAGTCACTAGGAACAGACAAGCGTTAATATTTTCCTGTTTGCCTGTAAATTAATGCTTTATTAGGATTTCCGCTAATCACAAATCCTGTTGAAAGTGTAATAGATTGAAATGAATTTGAACATATCTGAACATAAAGCGATTCCGTACATCACATATACCTTGTCCCAGATAAATATCAAATTCATGATAATCCTTTAAATATAAAGCAGGAGAGAGTTCTAAAATTGGGTCACTTGTAAACTATTTTCGCAAATTTTAATAACGTTTTGTCACTGATATGTAGGTTTTTGTCACCTTATTACGCTCGAAGTGGACCACATTGTTATCAGGTCACTGTTAGTGTAGCTTTTCCATTTTCCCGACCCATTTATTATTATTAAAGCAAAATTCTACCTTTTTTTTACAATTTGCGTTGTCATGGATTTAAGCCAGCGGTTGTTTTAAAAAGTGACACCATGTCTATTTCTGTTTATTTCTCGGCTTCGTTCGTTCGCAGTATATGGCCTTACCGACATGTCATAGGTATATTAGCATATTATAGTGTTTTCTAACAGGTAATTATCTACACACGAGTTAAAAACAAGTAACTTAATACGACAAGCCTATGGAGTGGAGAGCTATAGCGCCCGGTTAAAGTTATTATATAATATAATAACAGTAATGCACATGAATAGTTAATATACGCCTCCCAATAAAAGATAGGGCCACATTGAATGCTCTATTGATAAGGTGAACGCTATCATTTTCTCACTTACTCGGTAAAATTCGACGACCGCTGTCACGTCATCTAAAGCTAAGGGTCAGCAAACATCACATGACGAAAAAAAACGTTTAAAGTCAATTTATTCTAAACCTATTCCACAGAATATGGAAACAGATGACACTAACTTTGAACATAATGTTACTACTTATAGGGCAAAATTCCAATAAAATATTGGCGACCTTTAATGCTCTATCTATAAGGTGAACGTTATACTTTGCTTCGTACTCTGAAAAAAGTAGGTAAAATGTGATAACCGCTGTTTAGTTTTAATAAAATTGATATTTATGGGGCGTAATTAGTTTTCATTCGCTTAACATTTTCAGATTACTCATTAATCAATGTAATAATTAATTACTTAAGTAGCCTACGTCATCAATTTAGTGGACAACGTAAATACTATTAAATTGTCACGTCATCGACTGAAGAGGTTCAACAAACCTCCCATGACGAAAAAACGTACATTCAAATTAAATTTATTCCAAGGAACATATCGCGGTGAAAAGATGACACTAAGTTTGAACCTAATGTTACTACTTAGGGCAAAGTTCTCTAAATATTTGTAAGATATATACGCAATTATTTCAGCGACATTTCACTAAATATAAATAAAGTCGGTAAATCGTCTCCATACTCTATCATGATCTACAGCCTTTCACGCTCTAAAACCTACCTGCCCATTCCTTTACAGTATTTTTGCCAATTACTGTATCAGTCTATAACAAAGCATACTAAACTGTAAACTATGAAAACATGTTAATGGAATGTGAAGCTTTAGTACCGTAGGTGTTATGTCATATCACACTTGCAAGAAAGGCGTTTGTTTCAAAGCGTCAAACGTATCATTACATTATTAAAAAATAATAACACAACAATTAAAAGAATATTAACTCGTTCATTAATAACAATTATTGTCTACTTGGCAAAGGCGAAATATTGAAGAAGATTGCAGAGACTGTAGAATAGGGCGGGTGGCAGAAGTTCGGTACGATATGTAGCAGTTTTACTGAGTATGGGGTTAATAACGTGGATAATCGGTACGGTATGTAGCAGTTTTACTGAGTATGGGGTTAATAACGTGGATATATCCACAGTTGGGCAATGTGGTATAGTTACAATAACTTATTTACGGACTGTTTTTTTTATCTTATTTAACATATTTGCGTCAATTTGAAAATCCGATTGATTGAACAAATATTTGTTGATTTGTTTCTTTTTAAGAGAATGAACTATGCACTATTTAAATTTCAATTGTTAAAGAAAATTGGAAAGGCAGAGGTTGGATATTTACCTTGGCAACGTAATTATGTGTTATGTGTATTATTTCTGTCTGTATGTCAATCAAATCCAACATTTTAGCGAGTTCGGTCGATTACTTACCGGTAACGAACAAAATGGTTGTAGTACTGTCTTGTAATAACCTGAAAGTAACCGAGCATTGTATACGAAAGCAAAATAGTTAGATTTATCTATCTATTGGGCAACGTCTGTTCTTGACCTCGATCGTACGACGGTTGTTTTCAAACAGGTGGAACGAAACATGGCACACAAAGCCGGATGTTTTTTTGTTCATTCATAATAGAAACATTTTGAGATAATTTCAAACATTCAATCACATCAGTGTTGTTATTGTTTAAGCAAATGGACTTTGGTCTAATGAATGAGGAATACGGTATGTCATCAGCAAATGTAGTCTTATATGTAGAAACCTTTAAAGACAAAGGATTAAAGATATAGAGATTACCTGATTACTAGAGATGTCCCTTTTAATAAAAATAATTCTTTTGATTGTGATTTGAGTTTGTACATTTTTCATTGTAAAATGCTTAATATTACCTTAGACAATTACTTAAATAATGTATTATTGTATTCGTGGTTGGAAACAGGCAATGTAGGTTAAGCATGTGTAACAGTCAGTTACTGTTGCAGTATTATATGTTAAAGAAATTAAACTCACAGAAATGGTGTACATAGTACAAGACGGTAAAACAAGAACTCCAAACATTTAAGTAAAACTTGATATTACTTTACTTGCATTTAAAGTAAGGTTACTTTACTTAAATTGTTTAATGAACCCAAGTAAAATTGACTTAGCTAACATTTACTAGTATTTTTTCTTCTGATTGTAATATTTAATAAAATGTTTTTGAGTGCTTATACTTAACTAACCTATGTAAACATAAATAAACTGTCAGTAATCTGAAATTGCAATTGTTTAAGCAACGTGTATTTATCCATTCGTGTAAACTTTATAACACTTTTGGATACACTGAGCATCTCCAAACTGCAGGTAAAATGATAATCAATTACAATCGACATTGGTTTGTTTTGTATTCGTATTAGGAACATAATTTACCATTTTTATTTATTTAATTGTAGCCATTAAGTCACAAACATTGATGCTATTGTTTTTGTCAAAATGTTACCATATAACTTCACCCACTTGTTTGAAAAAGGCATGGTATCAATCTTATAGTATTTCTAAGGATTATATATCGAGTGAGAAATTGTGTTCTTATACATTTAATTAATATTGAATTTGTGCAATGTTTAATTAATGTTGAGTAATTAGCTCAACAAACGCGCTGACAACTTATTTGTTTGAAAAAACGCAAACAACGTTCGTCAATATATGCTTCAATCATTCTTTCAGCATGAGGTAAATGACATAACGTTCACCTCATTGATACGTTAGTTATTATTCGTGAGAAGGCCGGTGAGAAGAATGAAGCTAACTATAACGGATCCAAAACAAAGAATCTATCTTTCTTTACATTACTAACACTTGTTGGTAAGCCCGTTATGTTTTATACAACCATGGGCAATTTGGGGCAGACATTGCACAAATAATATAAGCTCCATATCAATTGAAACACATTTATATATGGAGATGTATTCACATATCGTGTTTTGCAAGGTATTTGCCTTCAAACAGATAAATGAAATATTTTGTTAGCTATATATAAAAATTATAACATTTTAAAAATAGTAACATTTGCTAATATAACGGAAAACAGTTTTTCTCAACTTTCGTTTGCGTTTTTGAGACTTCAATGGAATACACTTGTCAACTTGTAACAAGGACTACAACCGATAAAGGGATATTAACAAACTAAACATTTATAAATCGTATTGGATAAGTGTGTTAGGTTTAAGTTTATAAACTACCGTATTTCCCTCGAAACCTGGGGGGGGGGGTACTAAAGTAGAATTAGGCTTTCTGGCTGATCATCTTATTGGGGCAAGAGGCAGAGATGGGATGAGATAATCATCTCAAGTTCTCTCTTGATTATGTTTCTTTTTGACCACAAGTCCCTCTCCACATGAACGATGTAGATTCACCCAGCCTACTTTAATCTCCATTTTCTCTGTGTTTTTTTTAAATATAGCAAATTCTGATATAACGCCTTTTACAAAATAAATCGTATATTCAGTTATATAAATTTTAATAATTTTGTACGATATGAAAGCTAAATAGTTAATTCAGTGACCTATGCTTTTCGTTAATTGTAATTAATTTTGTCAGATAATATTGCATGTCGACGGACTGGTGTCTGAGTAACAAATTGAAAGTTTAAGTCCATAATTTAGCTACCCTTGAAAACTTATTAACATGCTATTTAAATTTCTAATGATAATCATGAATTGAATTTTAAGGGGTCTTAAAGGGCAATTCCGAGATTTTGTTTTAGCTTTGCATTAATCATTTGATCATTTACACCTTTTCTCCATAATATTCTCTAAAATATGCGTGTCATATGTTATAAACTACAATAAAATACAATAAAATATGAACGCCATATAATTTCACTCTCTCATCTTTCCTCCATAAGTAAAGAGCCTTTCGTGCCCTTAAGCAATAATCGGTTGAGCTACGGACGTACTACTTGTGACCATTTACCGCGAAGGTGCAATAAATCTCACCAAACAACTTATTATTACTTAGTAATTACTCTCTGTTATGGAAATCAAGTTCATTCAAAGTTTAGTGAGTCGATATTCACCAGTTCACGTTTGCCTGTAATGATAATTATAATTTTATTAAGATGGGGTCAAAGATCATACAAAGTTAATAACGAAATCTCCATGTGACCAGTTTTAATACTGTATTACTTTTTAAGACAAATATCGAATATTTACTGTGACTTCATCAAGTACATTTTTTTAATTGATCGTAAAATTGCCAGACTTCAGCCAGAGAGAAGTACCTGCTGTGTACACACAACAACGCCCCTAGTACATTTTGTGCGTTGTTAACCAATATATTCAAATGTGTCGTCAATTTATACAACATTAGATGGTTAGAGTATAGTCATCATGACATTAGTTACGAAAAAATATTTAAGCGAAGAAATACATATCAATCCTACATAAATATTCCGTTAATGGTAGTGAAACCAGTAACCAATTGTACCGAACAGTATATATATATACTTAATGTATTATGGGTTAATTCCACTAAGCTCACTACTTTTATTTAATTTATCGATTTGAAAACTTAATAATTGTTAGTTAATTTGTTAATTCTAACCATACGCAATACGATCCGTGAACTGGCTTGTTGTTGGGAGAAGATTCACCGGAATTGTGTATTAATTGGTAGAGGATATGTCATAAATCCGGTAAACTATATTTTGTCATTTTCAAGCACGACAAATGTTATAATTATAATTATAAAATATTTTACATTGCGCCATTTCAGGTTTGGTCCACTCTTGTGAAACGTTTTGATCATTTTGTGAAAAGCGTAGATATGTGCTATTATTATTATTACAACGTAATGACTATAATTTGTGACAAACAATTACTTCAATAAAAGAAATACTTTTTATTTTGCAGCATCAATTGATTCAATAATCGAAAGAATACATAAGCGTGATTTCTATCGTGGTATAAACTGCATTTTTTAGAGTGTGTTTTAGCTTACAAGCTGATAAGATAAAATACGTCCCTGTGATGTTTTTCGTCTGTCATCCATCTGATCAATATAGTATAGTCAGAACATTAATTTATTGCATCAGGACCATAATATGGTCAGCAAAATATATTAAATATTTAGTAACCTAATTAGACGCCGTGAGTAACTGACGGACAACATACGGCGGCTGTCATAATGATGGATTGTGGGTCTAAAATTACCATTCAAATATTGTTATACAATGCAGGAAACCTTGACTGATATTCCTTCCTCATTATAGATATAACATAAAATATATATATATATATAATGTACCGGTACATATTATATGTAAAGGTATTTTATATAATTAACGAATTATATAGAAGTATATGACACTGATTATGAACTAAATTATATACAAAAATATGAAATCTTGATTGATATATCTTTCTCATTATAATTAGCCTAACATAAACAAATTTATGTGTATTATAGCCGATGTGGTACTTGTAAATACCAGTGTATTATATAATGACCTAAATTATATATATATATATATATATATATATTATATTATTATGTTATGAACTATATAGTAAATAGTGTAGATAATGCATGAAGCCTTGGCTGATATGCTTTTTACATAATGTAAATGAACTATATAGTAAATGGTTACATATACAATGCACGAAGCCTTGCCTAGAGTGTGGTTATCAACGGTTTGGGTTTAATGCAAGCGATGCACGAGGGCGCAGCCCGAGTGCATCCATCGATAACATTAACCCCATACCGTTGATTATCATGTAGATAACCTCACGATTGACCGTTGATTAACCCCATTCATTCATAACCATCAAAGTCATTTTAAAAGAAGGAATTTTTAATAAAATAATTACCAGGAATAAGATAAAACAGATACCCCGGAGAAACTTGTTTATTAACACCACAAAAATATGTACATGCGCACATTAAAATAACACTA
>JAODAF010000008.1:223906-236194 GCA_027574765.1 Molpadia intermedia
CACTAATTTTTCCTCCTCTCTAAATACATTCGCCTCCTTCAGCCACCCAGATGAAAATGTCTAGTTACGCCACTGCTCATCGGAGAGAGACGTGAAAGTACCTAGTACCCGATATATCTATATACATGTGTTTCCTTAAAATGCTCCGTGTTCAAGTGCATACACCTTCGCAGGATATGGGCATTCACAAAACAGCTATTACAAATACAACTGTATACAAATTACCAATATGGATCATCATAAAAAATATGAAGGGAAATTCCCCAGACCACAGGTAGGGGAGGGTAACTTCAAACACCGGTTACAGATAGGGGTTGGTAAACTCAATTTATCAACCCCTACCCGTTACCCGCCTTCCAATTGAATTGAGTTGGAGTCGTCTTTTTCTTTAGAGATAACATTTCACGTTGACATCGTTACGAAAACAGTGTTCTAATGGTATTTTTTGTGGTATTTCTATACACGAACATTATACTTAACGATTAAGTAGCTTAAAAGGACATGAGAACTAACCGGTTAAATTTACCACACACGATGTTGGTAACGGTAATGCGCATGCGTCGGTGGGTTACTACACGCCCGGCAATGCGCATGCCTCTGTAAGTGACGGTACTGCACGCCTCCCTATATATAATTTGCATGGATTGCTTCTTTGAATATGTGACCACATCAGGTCTAACTCCGATGCTATATATATGTGACGTACCAATTACCAGAATGTGTGATATATTGATAAAACAATGTGTAGTTACCTTATTAGGACAATGTTTTTACTGCGTCACGTGACATGGTTTAATATACGCATTCTCATTCGCTATGTTTAACTGTGGTACAAAGTTTTATTGAAATATGCAATTGAATATATCTCTATCCACATTAATAATTTCAAATTAATAAATGAACACAGCCGTTTATTTGAACAACTTAATGCATAAAAGTAAGCGGGCATAAAATTAAATTGAAATAAAATAAAAGTACATATTTCGTAATATTGGTGGGAAGCGTCCATTTAATTAATTGTACATATACTCCTCCCCTCTTTCCATACCCTCCCCCACCACGACCAGACTACACCACTACTAAAAACACCAAAAGGTATATATATATACACAAGCTAATCTAAACCGAGAGTTTAATTAAAATTGTCACCAAAATATTATGACATTTAAACTTTTTAAAGATTTTATAATTCTCGATAGAAATAAAATAATAAATATCAACGTCCCGCATCGTTAATATCACGGTAGTGTTTTATGAAGCGACAAACGGTTGCCCTCGTATTTGTCACTACCACTATGGCACAGGGATAAGGAATTTAATATATGTTTTTTATACCTCTTTGTTTCAGTTGTCGAGTGCACCCATATTTCATAAAGTGGCATTTCAAATTCAGCCATTTATATTTGGTTCTAATACCGCTATAATTAGCAAGCAAGTGGCAGTGTCGGTTTTCTTGGGCTATCGCGCGACCCCTCTACAATGTAGAGTTGACGGGTTATTAAGTCATTCTAGTTCGTTTTACCCTGTGCGTTCGGTTCAACCGCGTAACTTTCTTACACGGTCTTTGTAGTCGCCTGAGGCGAACTATTATGCCCAGGAACCCAGTAGAATTCAGGCTGGAGGTAATGTATTCAAAGTACGCACGCAAACCTCCACCCGCGAAACAACAGGAAGCACTAATCTCGTATATTAAATATTCATCCCACTGAAAAATGACAAAAATCACAACCGAAGATGTCGGCAACACGCCATATTCTGATTAAATTTTAATGAAATTTATATGTTCGCAACATCCTTAACAAAAACGTTAAATATTCAAATATATTCTACGGCGGCGGGTACAAAAATGTTTCCAATGAAACTGTTGCCCCCTTCGAGGTAACATACGTAATTTGGCCCATACAGCCGTTGGTTTGACGGTAAATTTGCATTTCGTCCACATTCATGTTAGGAAACTTTTCCGAGAGCGTCCTTCTTCGTATTGTTGCTAGAATATTATTTTAATAATGTGCTAATTTACCACGTAATGTTTAGGTGAATGTCGTAAAATGACCGTATGCTGTACTGTAGCTTTCTACTTGACGACCTTTGACACGTGCGCGACCCTCATTAAACAATGTCGGACTCGTATTCGGAATGCCGGCAGGATGACGAATATCTACTATTTGAAGACAGAAATTTGACAAAGAACGAAATTTAAGTTTAGAACGAAACCAATTGGATTGATGACCTATTTTTGCACAACGAGGCTTGCAAATACTTCCCATCTAAGCCAATGCAATTACATGGCTTTGATTGGGTGGTTGTGGTATCTTATATAAGGCCAGGTTTATGTATAACATCTCGGAATGTCGGCAGGTTGACGAATTATTCTAATTTAGGAAGTAATATACGACATGCTTCGATAAGAACTGGCACAGATAGAAATTTTCGTAATGGAGTTACACGGAACAAAACGGTGTCAATTACACACATAAAACTGTATCATATGGTGGCGGATGTCTTGACATTTCAACAAGGTCACGGGTCATCTATATCATATCTTAGTTTTCTTATAGCGTCTTTCACGTCGAAAATAAAGAACGAAATTAACTGAGAACGAGCGAAGTTCATAAATGTCATCATGATTTATTTTGTGATATAAACATGACCTAGACCTCATTTTTCAATGTTGATCAACTTTACTCTCCATCTCGCCCGAGAATGATATATCTTATGCCGAGTGATTATGTTAGTCCTCATCAACTGGGGCGTACTCTACTCCGGCGCGGACGTGACATGTGCGCCATGCTCCCCAGTTCGACACTCACAACACAACAAAATTATCTAGTAAGTTTTTGTTTCAAAGTTGATATATTTTCTTTGTGTATTCATTGCAGAACGTGTTACCAAGTCACATTTCTCGCATCGCCAGCAGGTGAGTCGTATCACTAGGTAAATGTGTTCTATTTCAAAGAAACTGTTAATAGAATATTTTAATAGCAGTCGTTATGAATTTGCTTTTGGGCACTCTGGGATTCTAATTTATATTTGTTTTCTTTTCGATTTATAGAAATATCATTTTCAATTCGTTACTTTATCGCTGCATGTTCTATCCTTTTAATGTGAACGTCAATTTAATATTATATATATATATATATCACCTACATAGTACTTGAATGATTCGATAACACGACGGCGTCTTATATACGATGTGTGTCGAAAATAACCGGTGTCTTTTTTGAGAAAAAAAAATAATGTTTCATTTTAATTTTTGCATATTTGAGATTTTTGTTGTGCTTAGTTTGGCTATTTTTAGCCTATTCCTTATTTGCATCGCTAAAGCAATTTATTTCAGGCTACGGTGGGTATATGTGGATTACGTCCTTTCGTAGCTCATTTGATTGCACGGCAGCGGCATTTTAATCGACAGGCGAGCAGCAGCGACATCGACGACGTGCTCTACGATAAGCGATCGAACGCGCGTAGACATCCTGAATAAAATGTCTTAATTGCCTTCTTAGCTGCTTGGTTGGGTGCGACTGCCTGCCAGGTCTCGAGGCCAGTTCACAACCTGTTCCTTAGTAAAGGAGACCGAAAGAACTCAGCCGGCTCACGTCTCCCCAGCTGGAACGAGCTTAGCTCCTCGCCAATAAAATTAGCCTTTCATTGACGTTCCAATCTCCGACTTAATTAGACGGTTTTTTTGTAGCATTAATCATTCATTCCGCGCACTACTTCACCTGCTCTGTGCTATATTGTTAGTTATTGTTGGCAGGGCGCGTGGCGAGGAGGTAGGCTCACGAACACCGACGCGTCCTGGACTGCGATCCGAAACCTGGTTGTTTACTATAGTCTAACCATCGATGCATTGATAAAAACCCATTTCTGGCGAACTAAGGAGTGGCCACGTGGCTAACGTGTTGTATAGCTGTATCCGAGTCTTACTCATTCACGCTGGGCCTGCCCCGTTTACTTTACCGGGCCCGAGGCTGTACAAAGATTGGGAAGAGAAAGACAGATATAGCGACTGGCAGCGGCTACCTCCTCTCTGCCCATCTGCCCGACTGACGCTGCACGTTTTAGCGGTGTGCCAAAAACTTCTACTCTTCAAACGAACGACTAAATTCTGTCGGGAATTTGTTGAGGTTATAGGCCCGTTGAGGGGGTGGACATGTGGCGAGACCATCGTTATAGACGCAGCTTGTGGTCTCCTCCAGGAGGCATGCCTCTAGCTATTTCTCGTTTGGTATCTTTTAAGACCATACGCGTGATGTATCGGATCATTTTGGGCCGTCTTCTGCTTGTTTTAAGTTTCTCGATGCGATCATGCCCTCATTAATCACGGCAAAACCTTAGACGGCTTCAGACCGAGATTAACGTCGCTTCAAATAATACAGGCTTTATCATATCTTGAGGAAATATATGCATGGGTTGCCAAAATATTATCTGACTTTATTCCATATGCCACAAGTTGTTGGATATTTATGAGGGAAGCTGTCACATTTCGTACGTAAATTGGTGGATAATATATTTCCCTATTGGGCGACGCATCCATAGTAGTTTATACTTACGCATATTATATATATATATATATTTATGCTCATACAGCGACGGAAAACCAGACAGGAAAAACCCGAAGCGATTAGATTTCATTGTGGTCAAAAGTTATATTATATTCAAATTAAAATCCTTTCAAACTTCTAGCAGAGAGATGTCAATCGTTGGAATATCTTTGCTATATCATAATATTATTTATTAGAATGGCCGGTTCAAGATATGGCATCGAGCCAAATCAACGCACTTATCAGAGATTAAAAAAGACAAAATATTAGAGATATTTTCTGCGTAAAAATAATAATATTTTTCATAGCTTAGTAGACTGATTCAACTGGTTCAAATGATAAGATATTTTAAATAATTATTCTTAACAGAAGAACAGAAGAATTCGTATCGTTGATATTGGTGCAACATATATGGTGCATTGGGATTAATACACACAATTACCAAAACAATTCGTTTCTCGTCATTTGGCCGGAAGTTCTGAAATGCCGTGATTTTTTTATTTAATATAAAAATCGAAAAGACGCGTCTAGCAGCCACAACCAGCTAAAATTTTACGTTATTATAGTTTAGTGTGCTGCATAATAGAGAGCCTCTTTATACATAGCCAACTTAGAGGTCGGTACATTTGCATTTAAAATATGTAACAATATTGTCGCTGGAAATCAATTGCATTTGATATGAAAAACATCGAAAGGCATTTAATGTTAATAAAATTTAATGATATAATTTTCACTTGTAATTTTATATCTTTAATTGTCGGTAGTTTTAGTTTGGCGACCAATACAAATAAACTGTCTATCATATAGGTCATTCTAAGTTAGGATATTGTGTAGAAATGATTGTCTCTGAGTTTCAGACACAGAGACATGATGCATTAAAAATAAAGAAAAAACTAAAAAGTAATGTATTTGGTCTTAATCTTTTAGCGCAATAAAATATAAATGACAAACTGAAGGCAGCCCTAGTCGCGGGGAGCATATCGTATGGGCCATACACGGCACGCTGCGAGGCTCTACCGTATTACCCTTCACGTGATTCATATGTAAGGTGACAACTCCACACATTTGTACACGTGGGTACGCTTGTATGTTTTGTACATAAAACAGTGTAAATATTGACTCTAAGTTACTAAAAGGTAACAATTTATTGTATACATATCTGCAAAAACGTTTTAAATGATATCACCGCTACACAACATTTTTGTGACGATGGGTTCAATGGAGGAACCGTCTCCTATATATATCACTCTGTTTTAAATGTCTACACACTTTTATATGATTTGTTCTGCAAACCATTACGATTTATACTCATTTTATACACAAAATAAATCATTAAAATGTTTAAAAAGTATGATTAGTCTATTTTTCGATTACATTCTGCTCTAAGTTTACCGAACACGAAACATTACACGTTAAACATATGCATCATGACGCTCCATTGCTATATGTATGACGTCACTGCCTCATATTAGGCTAAATGTAAACAATATCTAAAATGTACACTGTAAATAGCGTAATTTACGTTCATTTTGCAAATAAAATTCCTTTTTGTTACAGAATTTGGTTTGAAACATCTGCGACAAGCCTTTTCGTAGCTAAATGCGACGTGTTTACCGTGGGCGACCGTCCAGCATGCGACTGATGCTAACCCGGAGCGCCCACGGTGATATACCAGCGTTTCGGTGCTATTTTCACCAAAATAGCCTTTAATTAATCCTGTATTACAGCCTAAAAAATAAACTTTTCTAAAACAATTTATCTTTTCCTCCTAGAAGACTTCCTACTTTATTAAAATAATGAGACCAAAATTCGGACTCGTGCTCACAACTTACCGAGACGTGAGGGTGACGATAGGCACCCCGAGGCCCCGCTCAAGCTCATCTGAACGCTGCGTACGCATATATAACGTTATTTTACATTACTGTTGTTACGGAAATAACGAAAAATAATTTATAATATGTATTTTGGTTATTTCTTGTACAAACGAAGGATGCTGTAATGCTTTTAAGGAACGCATTCCGTTGTTAACTGCACAACCGGCCTAGACCCAGCTACCAATACCCCGTTCAGTCGGTCCTCTAACCTCCCAATGTGTTCCGTGGCCACGTCGAGCTCACACAATCAATCTGGCTGACTTTGTGCTTCAACATTTTACGTTTTCCTATTTTTCTGTAATATTTTGTTAAGTTTTGTGCATATTGATAATAACGCGGCCTGATCTGTTCGTATAAAGGCATGCAGTTGTACATGCGTATATATATACTGTGCCAATAATATATGGTGTGTAATATGTATGGTGATCTAAATCGGGGCATGAATGATATCTTCGTGCCAATGTGTAAGCAATTTAAATAAACGTAAAACAATGTATTCTGTTTAATTAATGTTTGTTTACCCGACTTAATAACACACCGAAACAGAAACGGAGTAAAGGATATATGCCTATATAGGCTATGACATTTTATATTGGACCGGTATAGCCCCGTACCTAGAAGTACGACATATATATATACATATACTGGATCCGGTCCAAGTCTTCATTTGAAATTAGAATATTTAAAGCTCTACATTTCTCATTTAGAAAAGAATTTACGTTTCTGTGTGTCTATTTCTGGCAATCGTTTCTATAGAGGATTCTAACGCACTATATGCACTAGTACGTGTTGCGAGTGTACGGGTACGGGTAGTGGTATACAACATACAGGCAATTTTGTTGTGTTAATATATATATGGATGACATACAGACAAATGTACAACACTACTATATATAAACTGATTATGTCAGAATTCTTCGATTATTTTTCGTTAACAATTTAATAAAACGGAACAAAGGAATTATTACCTACTTGCGTACCTTATGTAAGCTTTTATTTATATACATATATCCCTAAATATCATAGTATGGTAATATACTTAAAAAAAGTAAGTTTTACGTGAGCTTGAGACTACAAATTGAAACTACAATTAAAGTCTTTGCAGCAAATATTACACTGCCGAAACGTCTTTTTCATGTTTTACTGCTGTCTCAGAATTCATGAAAGCAGACGTATACATCCAATTAAAGAAATCCCCAAATCCCATGTGCGTGAACATTGTTGCTTCAAATTCATAACAAGTGTTTTTTCTCGATCTTTGTTGAAAGGTTGTCCGCTAATTAGCAGTTCGACGGACACCAAATTAGCCCTTCAGTAGACCCGCCTTGCTTCGGCTTGTTAGATGGCAAGCGTCTATTCTTTTGTTTGAATGTTTAGCCGTGAATTCTCTTCCAACCGATAAGTTGTCTCGTCGACCTGCCGATGCCCTTAGACCACGTCAACAATTAGACCAACCCTTCCACCTTCCATTTCTGTTTTCTCTGATGCATTACCTCTTCCCCCATTCCGACTGTCTCGATTGACTTAATTGACTTAAGAACAAAGTGAGGTTAAGCTTATGGGTAGGTCATGTTAGGCTCTAGCTTACAGATCACACGCACTTGTTTTATTCCTTGGCCTTACATGGTTCAGCACGTGTCGCGGTGCCGCAATTACTTCCCGACAACCTGCTCATACAACCCTCGCGTCCGGTTTTGTTTTTTCACGATTCGTCGAGAGCTAATTTGGAGGGTTTGTGCGAAATGCTTCTCAGCAAGACGTTTTCTGTCCTCGTGCACTTTTTTTGTGACGAAAGAAGAATTTTGACTACAACTAAAAGACAATCGTTATTTTTTAAATTATTGCTTATGTCACAAAGACTGCACTGGTTTTAATAAAATATAAGTATATAAGTCTTTCATTCCTTTAATTGAAAATATTAACAGCCAAAATTAACATTAATACGATTTCTTATTAGCAGTTCAAAAATCATGGATTCTTTAATAAAACACAAAATGATTTGTTCGACTTATAAGAAATGATTAAGATAAGACACCTATTTTATCATTTGTCATTAAAACATATGGACTCAAGTTAAAAATGAAACCTGACGAATTTCTCTTGTGAACAACGAAACGATACCGTGTACAATAACCAGATGATTTAATTCATATGCCACCATCTGAGTGTATCCTTAACTAACATTGATATACCCGTCTATATGTATGTCCAGATGGCGTACCTGTAATATAATTAATGTAATGCATTATTATAATGTTTCTGTACAAATCTATTAAATGATATCATTTTGGGAAACATTTTAAGGCCAATTGAAAATCCTTAAATCACCGTTTATATGTCCAGGTGGTTTACCGGTACTGAATTATACACAAGTAGCAATATTATATACGAGTCACTCACTCGGAGAGTCACTCACTCGGAGAGTGGGTGCGTTCTCCTTTGTTTAATTACGACGGGTTTCAACACTGTGTTGCTGAGAACTACATGACTTGTCGATTTACAAAATAAAAAAACTTACCATCAAATCCGGTAATAAATTAAATACTTATTTATTTCTATCATATATTAGCTATATTAAAAAGTCAATTTTCTTATCTGTCCCCATACTATAGCATCCACCAACTTTTATTGTAGCATAAAATATGCTTCGTTACTTTAATAATGTTACATATTGGAAAGACGTAAAGAGTCCTTAATTTATCAAAATACACCAAAATGCGGATGTTTTTTTATTCTGAAGTTTACAAAGATAGCAGAGTCCTTGAAATTATTTTATATATTCTTGCAGCGTATATTCAACAAGAAAGCCGTCGCGAAAACCCACCGCTTCATTGTTTAGCCCGCAATAGCGAACTTTCCTCGGTTGAGGTATGTTTTATTTTATTGAATAAGTTTTTGGATAAGCTCGAGATTCTTTGTTTTTATAATATTCGTCCCAACGTCATTACTAAATTGCATTAGGTTTCTATATACAGCGCAGTGCCATATGACGTAACGCGGTGACTGGCGCACATATGGGTTTAATCGGCATCATACAACATTCCTCTTGTAAAATGCAAATTGGTAGCAATATCTTAGTAATATATTATCATATTTTGATGATCTCCTCAATTTTCCACGGTGTATTAATTGTACGCCTCCCGTCAAATAATTACCAGTATCGTAATTGCTGGCTATAGTTACAGGTACATAAAACTTAAATACATGGCATACACGCACATTGCACCGTGTATGCAGTGCGTGTTGTGCGTGTTGAGGACATCGTATCGCGTATGTTATAGCAATTATTAATGTTCCCAGTAATTTTAGTACAATTTTTAGGATTTTTTGCAATTAATTTTAACTAAATATGCCGACAAACTTTCTATGATGACAACTTCAGATTGAAACATTATTCATAGTTTACGTATCATACTGTTCCTTTGTTATTTTTACACTGTGGTACAAAATATAATTTGACGCTGTGCGACCTTGCCGGTATTAATCTATTATAAGCATGATGTATCACTGGACGACAATGGAAAGCTACTTTGCCCTATCTGGGCGTCCAACATATATGTCCATATATGCGATGCTACATATAGACATATTTAGAAATCTTTGATTTCAGGGCGTTAACCCTAATATGAATACCGTGCCTTCAGTAGGTTCGCAACGAAACACCGTCTCTTTGTTCAATTATAAATATAGTTTAGGGGAATCACCTCGTGTGATTTTCATTGTCAGGTGGTACTCGCCTGCAGAAGACCTTTATAAAGGTTACTCGCTAAGATCTTTATATTATTGCAATGTGCCCCCCCCCCCCCCCCCCCCTCCTCACACACACCATCACTTGCTTCGACATACGATATACCGGTAATGATCCCTACGAATCCGATACATGTATTGTCGGTTAACCGCGGTATTAAACCATTACACTAAGGAAAATAAACGACTCAACGAAAGCTATAATAATATTAATAAATATATCTTGTGTCGCAAAAGGACATCCCTATCCCCGATACACTGACGCTATAATAAGTATACACTATAATTGAGTCTGTTGGCGCGTCACGTCCACAAAACGGCAACTAAAATATTCTTTGATTGGTGCAAATCAAGGTTATTGAAAATCGTTCAACACATTCCATTAAAATCCGTTTCAGATTGCGTTTATTTTATTATGAGATACAAAAAATAGTTATGATAACTCATCCTAACACCTTGTGGGTTCACGTCTACCCGTGATACTAAAATATTACATAGGGTGCAGGAGGGGGAGCATAATTCATACTATGTGTCATTAAATATTTGAAGTCATTATTGTCTATGCTCTCCTTTTCTATCGGTTCTCCTTCGAAGCTCGGGAGTTGATCCCAGGAAATCTTGTTTCTTCGGGTTCTACTATCAGTACTGCACTACAAGCTGTGACTCGCTTCAAGACTTTCTTAACAATTAGTAAGAATATTTAACAATCTAATAACATCTACCGATCCAATAAAATTCGTAGACCGTGTAGTAAAAGGATTTTATGCTAACTTTTTCAATTTGTAAAAGGCTTGTTATTACTCGCTTGCTCGATGGGGTAAAGGGATTGATTCTGCTCCGCAAACACAGCTGTCGAGCTACGTCCCATCAAGTGGGATCAAACCATGTACGTGACGGCGTTATAAATCTTGGTGACTTTGTAAATAAATGAACAACATGAGACAGATTTTATTCACGGTGATAATGAGCAGATAATGATTGAAATTGACCGGATCTTTCGGCTGAAATCCCTCGGCATCCAACCATGCAAACATTTGCTTTGGAGTCAATAATCATGGAAGCCAAACACACGCGTGAAATTGGTCTCTAAGCGTCGCCGACGAAGAGACTCGGAGGCTTGACCAGGATAGCCCTTTACTGGTGTTCGATCGGCCAAAATGACCACCGCCAACGTCAACTCAAAGCACCCGCGTAGATGTATTTAATAAGAGCGTTTCAAGCGGGTCCTATTTCGCGTCAAGCCGACACGCGTGCCGTATTGTACTGATCAGCGCACGCTACCGACTCTGCCTGTGGGACAATGCATGGAACACGGGCACTCTATGTCATAATCCCCTCTGAACAGGGAATTTGGAATCTATTTCTGGAGCTAAGTTAGCATAAAGGTTACGGCGTGCCAATATTCAGTATTCTTGAAAAAAATAGACAAGGCAATATGCCAATCTTTCCCCCGTTCATAAAAAGGGAATTAATGTGCATTAGTATACATCTTTAATGTTAGCCTGTTTGTACATACATATCATAGTAGGCAATGTATGGTACGGTATGTACGGTAGTGTAGACTACAAGCTCACGCGACAGTCACTTTAGCGCGCAGCTCTATTTTTCATAGTTTATTATTGAAGTAGGTGTTCAGCGACTTTCAACATAAGAAGAAATATTTTATTAAAATATCTCATTACGGTTAAAGGATAATTATGTTCCATATACTAGTTTTGTTCGATCGTTTTTAAATCTAATACGCTGCGATTTCTTTTTTATGTTTTTAAATTTAAAAAAAACATTTTGAACAATATAAAAATATTCTTATAATCGCAATATTCAATCACATAATTTATTAAATACTATCGAGTTTGATGAAATGAATTCATTTGAAGACGCACGATGAACAAAGCAAACACACCACACTCGTAAAGCTGTATTGCAGAAGGTGACAAATAGAGGGCGCTCTGTCGTTTGCTCATTCAGACCGTGTTACCTTATTGTTGTCGGACGATAACCTACTCTGCAAAAATAGTCCTGTATATTGAACAAATTTAATGTGAGGCACACGCAGACTACGAAAGTATTTGGGCAGTCTAAATGGGTGGGGGACATACCCTTTGGGGGGGGGGGGGGGGGGG